>BQMB01001819.1:2500-147500 GCA_027943415.1 Closterium sp. NIES-67
GCGGCGAGAATGCAATGAGCTGTGCTTCAGTGCTAGCAGCGCGGTAGCTAGTCTCAAGTGCACGGAGAAGAGTGGCAAGGTCAGCGACAGTGGTGAAGGAAGCAAGATAACGGAATAGTGTGGGGAGGATCAGGTGGCCGGCAGAGGCGGAGGAGGGACTGGAATAGTACGCAATGACTGCATCTAAGTATTCCTTCGCATTTGCTAGAGCAGTAAAGCGCGGACGCTCAGACAAGGGGAGAGCGCGACTAATAGCAAGTTGTGTCAATTCGTCGCGCGACTCCCAGACAGTGTAGGCAAGCTCAGCAGCGGCCAAGGCCTCACGCTTAGCAGTGTGGGGGCGTCAGCGAGGGCAGGAGGCGTGTCGGGGCAGGGGACCTTCTGTCAACATGGACGAACTGGGAATGGCCGTCATGGCGCTGACCTGTCAGTTGGCGGTGGAGATCGACGAGCCATGCCTCAAATTCAACCGCCCGACCCTCCGCATCCAGACGGAGCATAGAGTCCGCCGTCACTACAGCTGCAGCAGCTGACTGCCGTTGGAGGGGGGGAGGAGAGCTGCGGAGCGGTGGAGAGCGGTGAAGAGTGGTGGAGTGTGGTGGAGAGCACTGGAGAGCGGTGGAGAGCGGAGGAGTGCGGTGGAGAGTGGTGGAGACAGCCGGCGGGAGCGCTGGCGCAGAGGGGAGCCAAGGTGAAAAAAACGCACACTTTCTTGATCTGGGTAAAAAAAAATTGCAAGTCTATTTTTTAAGAGGAAATAAAAAAATCCCCTAAAGAATCAAGGCATTTCACCCAGCTATATTGAGGCCTGGTCAGTGCACCCACAACCCAGGCAAAGAGGCCTGTAGCCCTTCCCCGAGGATCTCAAGGGCAACCCCAACGGGCTTTCGACAGAAATACCCTTGAATCCCTGTCCTGCTATGTACCTCTCAAAACTTATTTTGAAACAAACAAGAGCATGTCAAATGTAACTTAGGTCATTACTGTAGATTATACTGGATTGTGCCTTAGAGGGTACAACACCCTAGTCTAGATACCCTTGTACTCACACATTCTAGTTTACTTACTCACACCCCCTGGCCGTTCGCGACCGTCCATAGCCGGCCCCCTGGCCGTCGCATCCATCCCTAGCCGGCCCCCCTGGCCGTCGAGCCCGTCCCTAGCCGGCCTCCTGGCCGTCGTGCCCATCCGTAGCTGGCCCCCTGGCCGTTCGCGACCGTCCCTAGCCGGCCCCCTGGCCGTCGCGCCCGTCCCTAGCCGGCCCCCTGGCCGTCGCGCCCGTCTCTAGCCGGCCCACCGGTCGTCGAGCCCGTCCCTAGCCAGCCCCCTGGCCGTCGAGGCCGCCCCTAGCTGGCGTCGCGGCCGCCTCCAGCCGGCTCACGGCCGCCCCTCGCCGTCGCGGCCGCCTCCAGCCGGCTCACGGCCGCCCCTCGCCATCGCGGCCGCCCCTAGCCGCCCTTGCCGCCATCTCCAGCCGCCCCATGGTCGCTCCTGCCATCGCGGCCGCCCCTAGCTGCTGTCGCGGCCGTTTCCTGCCGGCTCACGGCCGCCCCTCGCCACCGCGGCCGCCCCTAGCCGCCGTCGCCACCGTCTCCAGCCGCCCCACTGTTGCTCGCGCCGTCGCGGCCGCTCCTAGCCGCCGTCGCGCCAGCTCCTAGCCCCCCCCCCCCCCCCCGGTACCGTATTACACCGCCTTGCACCGCACTGCACCTCACTGTACCATACTGCACCACACTGCACCGCACTGTACCGCACTCCACCGCACTGTATCGCACTGCACCGCAATGCACCTCGCCGCAATGCACTGTACCGCATTGCGCCGCACTGCACCGCATTGTACTGCTCTCCACTGCCCTCTATTGTCACTGATGGCGGCGGTGCTTCGCTTTGACGCTGAGGGCCAGCCGATTGAGTTTGATGTGTGGCTTGTTGACCTCCGTCGCCACCTCACTGGTCAGTGGCAGGATGGCCACTCTCCGTCCATCTTGACGGTACTCTCCCCTGCCCTGACCCCCCCGCTGCACTGTCTCCTGATCCCTCACCCGCTGAGCGTGAGTCCACTGCGGCCGCTGCCCTTGCTCGCTCTGTCTGGCTGTCGCGTGACGCTGTCGCACAGCTGGCTATTAGCAATGCCCTCCCCCTGTCCGAGCGACCTCGCTTCAGGTCTATCACCACTGCCCAGGCTTTCCTAGATGCTGTTGTCCAGCGCTATTCCACCCCGCCTGCTGCCTCGGTCGGTCGTCTGATCCTCCCCATGCTCTTCCCTGACCTTGCGTCCTTCCCCACTGTCATCGACCTGGCCGCTCACCTGCGCACTATAGACGAGACCTGACGTGCTGCCTGCACTCCCACACAACTTCTAGCCCACCAACCGCCCCTCACCTCTACTCTCTACCTGCTAGCCACCTGCCTTCCTGACCGTCTTGCCACTGCCCGTGATCACTTCCTTAGCGTCCACCCCGCAGACCTCACCCTCACTGACTTTGTTGACACCCTGTCTGCTATAGAGGCCCGCCATCCCTCTATCGCTCAAACCAGCGGTACTGTGCCGGTCCCTATCTTTCAGGGTTGCGCCCCTGCTCAGTGCACCTTCTCCGACGGTTCTGCTGCTGTGGCTGAGACTGCCGCTGCAGCACAAGTCCATCCGGGGAAGGGTCGCCGCCCAAAGGCTGGGCGTGGCGGCAGGGGTGGGGGTGCAGGTGTAGGTGGTGCTGGAGCTAGGTCTCCTGGTGGTGGTGCGGACGAGGGGACCCTACCAGGTGCAGCCGAGCAGCCGTCTCAGCAGCCGCCGGCGTTGCAGCCGGACTCGCGTCAGCCTCAGCAGCCGCAGCAATTGCAGCAGCTGCAGCAGTCGCAGCCGCAGCAGAGACGGGCGAGTGGTGTGAGAGTACGACCTCGTTACACCAATTTCCCCTTTCCATATTTCCTTTCTATTTCATTCCTCTTTTTATCCTGATTCATTTGGTCTTTATCTCATCTCATTTGGTTTCCTATTCCTCCTTTTTCATTATCCTTTGGTTTATCCTGTTATTATAATTATATCATCGACCAGGCTCGGGATGTACTGGCGCGCTATATCTAGCGTAATCCTGCTGTAATCCCTTAAAGCCAATAGCTTCGCGTGGCTACATGCAAGGTGATTCTATTTCTAGAAGGGTCTATTCCCTTTGGATAGGATAACCCTGGTTACCTGATGTACTCTGGAAGTATAAAAGCACCTTGTACTGATTGATAGTGCAACATTGAGCAAACCTTTCCTCGACTCATTCGATCCTGTGACACTTGGTATCAGAGCCAAGGTTTCAGCTCAACGCTTAACCGCTGGGCCCCCAGGAGCACGACGAGGATGCAGTCGAAACTTCAATTCCTGTAAGTACAATGCACTTTCATTTTAGTTTCGACTAACCTTGCGCAGTTGCAGCTGGGGTCCCCTTCAAAGGCGAGATGCCTCGCCGACTGTTCAATGGACTGCATCGACGGTGCCGATTTTTTCACGGGGGCAAACGGCCTTGACCTCGCGAACGCGTCACTTCTGGCGGAACACTCCCTGCGACATTCGGCGAAGGTCGCAATTCGCCAGAGCAACGACATCCGTCCGATGGAGATTCGACGCTTCAGATCGACCGAGGCGAAAACGAAATCCTTTTGAGCGAGTTCGAGTTTCATCGCGAATGGGAACGGGACCTCGCAAGCCGCGAAATTCTTTGGAGCTGTTCAACAGCCGACATCGACGACCGAGAATTGTTGCAGGAAACGAGTCCACCCGGGCACCGAAAGCTGCTAAACGCGAATCAGGAATGTCTTCAGATCGCTTGGAGTTTGGACTGTCGCATCGACTTCTGCTTCAACGGACGAGATGGAGTGCGAATTCTGCACGAAGGGAGAATGACGCAAAGAACCCAAAATCAGCCACCTTCGACATCGTTGACATCATCTGGACAACCAAATTCGAATTCCTCCATTTGGTCACGAACTTGGGGCGCAAAATCATCTACAGAGTCAAAAATCTGCCAGAGTATTACCTACGTGGTAATAGCTGCAAGCAGAAAACTGACAGGAGAACGTGGATCGTTGGATCGGTGCGGAATCATCGGCACGAATGCAGCGGAGACCACACTATGGGAAAACACCACCATGGAGACAACATTCGTGACCAGTGACTACACAATCGACGCATCTGCTGACTGGTGTCGATAGCGATCGAGTTGTTTTGACGAAGTCATCTTTGTTAAAATGGATCGACATCAACACAGCGGATCTTCACCCAGGAAAAACAATCGAGCTGCGTGAAGACATGTTCTCTATCCACGAGGCACTTCTTCATACCAATTGATTGACAATCCATGGGATTGCACAGAAGTAGCCGTTTTCTCTTGCAATATTCCCAACATCAAGTTGTTGCGAAGGAGCAGATTTTGCACGCAACGACGACGCAGTGAACCCGTCTCGTCAAGGCCAGCGAGACACTACTTCATAATGGGAGCTCAAAGATTCGTCTTCATCAAGAATCTCAGCCATCCGAAGTGATTATTTGAAGCAGTCTCAACATCGACCTCACGAGGCGACACACCAATCATGCGTCGCGATTCCAGGTGTTAATGACCAGCGTGGAAAATGTTCCGTGCACGTCACGATGCTTGACAGATTGAGGAGTAATTAACCTCTAATCTGGCAAGTACTCGCTCACTAGCGACCCTACGGCACATGCATTGGAGGCGATTCTACCAGAAGCCGAAGCGTTACAAGCATCAGTGTAACTTCGACGATGCAGGAGAACGCCAAGCAACACGAGGTGTCAAGAAATGAGGGAGATGCGGACTACTACAACACGATCACGCGCTCTACCGACCGTACATCGGAGGCACGGATGATTATACCAGGAATTGCTACTTGTGGATACATTGAGGGGAGAAGCAAATTTCTCTTCATACCCTCAAATGAAACCATCACCGGCAGCAATGGAGCAACACATGTGTACCAAAATGCATGTGTTCCTGGTAGTTATGCCTGTTACACCCATCAGGGACACTCTATTGGGAAGAGGGAGTTGATGGATTCTCCTTCAACCATTACGAGTTAAGAGAATTCTCTGCAGCAGCTGCTACCGTCGCCGTCGTCGCAGTTCGCCGCCGCCGCAGCAGAAGACTCGACACAACAGTCATCTCCAAACCCTGATGGATGATTCTCCACTCAATGGTGATAACACTGGATTATATTCCAGTATGATCGTAAAGACCCGGCCAGGCACAACATTGATTTCCAGCTAATGTGAAGGAGATACCACTATGCGAGGGAACAACATGGCAATGCCATATACCCTCAAGAGCAGGAGATACACTGGCGGAAAGAATTGTCCACATGTTTTGCAATTTTTAGAATTTTGACCTTTAAAGGGCATGTGTACATTAAGCCTTAATTGGAGGCCTTACCCACTATATGCAGGCCAATCTAGAGACACAAAAAAATGCTTCACATTTGATGAAACTACAGTCGTTAACAGTAAAAAGCAGAAAAAACCAATCACGGTGCATGTGGACAATTAGTTCCAGGCGGAAGCATCAACTTGAACAACCCTTAAACTAGTACCTGGTCCACTGCCCTTTAGCCCTAATCACAGCTTTCACCCTCCTGGGCATGCTGTCGATCAAATTGGAGCACACCTCTGATGGGATCTTCTCCCACTCCTCTTGTACACGCTCCCACAGGTCCACCATACCAGTGGGGAGGTGTCTCATAGTTAGCCAGCTCCCTCTTAAGATGAGCCCAAAGATGCTCAATGGGGTTCAAATCAGGACTTCCTGCCGGCCACTCCAGGACCCCAAACTCCTGCTCCTAAAGCCACTGCTGCACCACACGGGACTTATGCTTGGGGTCGTTATCGTGCTGGAACATCACATCCGAGGGGGTTAGCTTGTAAAAATCGATGGTATTCTTCAGCTCGTCTTGCAAAATGCTCAGATACAGCGGCCCGTCCATTCTACCATCGATTTTGCACATGAAACCCGCCCCCTCATACGTGACACAGCCCCAAATCATCAGGCCGCCGCCCCCGTGTTTGACGGTTTGCCTGATCGGGTGGTGTTGGAGAGCCGTACCTTCGCGAACCCAGGCGTACGCGCGGCCGTCAGAGCAGAACCGACTGATCCTCGTTTCATCCGACCAGATCACCCACCTCCAATCATCTATGGTCCAATCCACGTGGCCCCGTGCGAACTCCAGCCTATCGCGGATATTTTTCTTGGAGAGTCGCGGCTTCTTAGGCTGCTGGACGGCGACAAGGCCGCTGGATTTGAGCGCATTACGCACCGTCCTAGGATGCACTGTGATGCCGTGCTGGGATTCGACTATCTGGGCCGCATGCCTCGAGGTTTTCGCCTCGCCGCTAGTGATCGCCCTGACGATCAAACGACGAATTCTATTCGTCAGTACGCATGGACGACCAGCAGTGGGCATTGAAGGACGCACATACTCAAGACTAGTCTCTGAAATCACCTTAAGTCCAACGTCGTGTACTGTGCTTTTCCCCACGCCAACCTCCTTCGCGATTCGCCGCGTGCTGTACCCCCTACGCAACAAAGTTATGATCCGGGCGCGACGAGCCTCCTCTATCGGTCTCATCTTAGCCTAGTCGAAGCCTCGGGTATAAAGTCTATCCCGACTAATCGACGATTGCGGGAGGAACTACGGGGAGAATGCGGTAGTCGAAAACGGATCTAGGCTGCTGCTTGGCCAAAATTGTCCGGATGTACTCACACGACTGAAATCTTGTTCACGCTATTAGTGCGACCCCTTCAAATTGCAAACGTGTTACCATAATGCAACTTGCACTCGTTATTTACTAGCCAGCTTCGAAGACTCAGCGATACCTCGGTTGAAAGCATTCAAATAATTATTTAAACCTAAAATTGGATTTTATCCGGGCAATACTTTCCGCCAGTGTATTTGCTCTTACGAGGATGGGAGGACTATAGTTCTCTACCGGCATACAAGTCCTCATGGCCTATGGCTTTCCTTAAAGTCATAAAACCTGCGTCGCAACCAATCCATCACCAGCACCACCTCCACGGAAGCAGATAGGCATGAAATGGAGCGCCGACGCCACTCCGGATAGTGGACTCCGCGTATCTCCAACAACACCCCTGTTTGACGAAATGGAGCAGACTTCAACATTGATATTGCGTAGCTGAAACGTCTTCGACATCAACGTTACTTCAAGGACAGTGACAGAATGAGACACCAGAAGACCTATTCCAATATGTGCGCCCAGACACCGATGCCTACCGATGGCCTCCGTGCTAAACTGGAAGTGCATAAGGTCATACTAGATTGGCTGTCAGTAATGCTCATTTGGAAATGGGAGAGGATTACTTGGGAATACCCCTAACGTTCCCAGATATCCTAACCCATCACCGTGGGATATCTACGCAGCTGAGATTCCTTGCTTGGGCAACCACCGAGGGAAACTACAGTACCTTGGCGCCGATTCTGGAAGTTACCAGCTCCGCGTTTATGGTACCGGCCCCTCGCATGGTTTTGAACACAAGGGATACGTTGAGTAGCACTTCGCATGCGCTGTTGTACTCAAGGCAGTGTGACTAGCAGACCGCGTGGTGGACAGAGTTACTACTAGTGATTCTGCTCTCCATTCCGCAGCACAACGATGCTGAGTGGGTACGACTCGCGACAACACCATGGCATGGACCAGCATTCGACAGAAGCTACATGTAAAGGATACAACACTTCTACAGAAGCAGTACTATGACACGACAGCCACACCACCAACACTTAGTCATCTTCATACGTGGACGGGATGCGAGTAACAGTGGGATGTGCTACGCGAGACTCAATGCATGCTACAATGTGCCAGTTAGAGCACCCACCAAAAGGACAGTACATCTACTCTTCCGTGACAACATCTCGACCAAGATCAGCACCAGCTTCATACCATCTACAGGCCGACGGACATACAGCATGGCTCAATTGGATTATTCAACTTCTTCTGCACGTTACAGCACACTGTTCCAACCACTCAAGTCTCCAACTATAACTTGCATCTGCCCATCATGGGTCTTGCCAACAAGAATGCTACTCACGCCGCTACTGGATAGTCGCCATACTTTCTCTGTTACGGATGCCACCTGATCACACCACAACAGCCAACCATACCAGCCACGTTCCAACCCGCTCATGATTTCATCACGACCATGCACAAACTTTGGGATCGAACCCACAAGCGCCTTCTCGACATTCAGCAACAACAGAAGTGCCAGGCCGATCGCCACCGCACAGACCACACCATCACCGTGGGAGATCGCGTACTACTCGCCACGCGCACCCTTGACATCAGCCATCTTCCATCCAAGCTTCAACCTCACTTCCGCGGGCTTTTCCTCGTTGAAGCACAGGTCACTCGTGTTACCTTCCGCTTACGCCTACCAGCCACTTGGAAGATCCATACCGCCTTCCATTCCAGCTTCTTAAACCATATCAAGACCAAACATGCTCTACACCGAATGCCAATCACCGTCGTCGCCCGTGTTCATCCACGACCTGGGGCAACTACGTGCTTGGACACCGTCGTCATCAGAATGGCACTCTGGAGCTTCTTTCTTCCTGGAAGGGTTATGATACTTCTGAGGCTGCGTCTCTGAATTCGACATGGGTAACGCCCATCATCCTCTTCGCGACTACCTTGTCAAGCAGGGTGTTACTTCTACCACCCAGCTTTGAGGGGGGGAAGTGTGAGAGTACGACCCCGTTACACCAATTTCCCCTTTCCATATTTCCTTTCTATTTCATTCCTCTTTTTATCCTGATTCATTTGGTCTTTATCTCATCTCATTTGCTTTCCTATTCCTCCTTTTTCATTATCCTTTGGTTTATCCTACTATTATAATTATATCATTGACCAGGCTCGGGATGTACTGGCGCGCTATATCTAGCGTAATCTTGCCGTAACCCCTAAAAGCCAATAGCCTCGCGTGGCTAAACGCAAGGTGATTCTATTTCTAGAAGGGTCTATTCCCTTTGGATAGGATAAACCTGGACCTGATGTACTCTGGAAGTATAAAAGCACCTTGTACTAATTACTAGTGCAACATTGAGCAAACCTTTCCTCGACTCATTCGATCCTGTAACAAGTGGTCTCCCGCCCGGGTGGCCTGGCGCTGGTGGTAGCGCTGGACGTAGTGGCAGTGCGCGTGGTGGGCTGCCGGGTTGTGGGCTGCCGCGCTGTCAGTACCTGCTCCAGACCGGTCCTCGTCATGGCTTCGTTTGCGGTAAGATCGGTCACACCTCCGTCTGCTGTTTCCGTCGCCTGGACGACCTGTTTCGTCAGCGTTTCAGCCAGTCACCCGAGCTCCAGGACTGGCACAATTTGCTTCGTCTTAGAGTTCAGGTTTTTGATCTGGATATGGATATGATGTATGCTGGTGACTCTAGTGTGCTTCCGTCATATTACCCCTTGTTGCCTAGTGTAGATGTGCCTTGCTTAGACTCCCCTGCTGCGTCACGTGTAGGATCCCCTGCTTTGTTTAGCCTTGGTTCTTCCGTCGCTGCTTCGCCTCCGGGCGCCAGTGCCCCGCTCTCCTTCACCCTCGACTCTGGCGCTTCCCGGTGCTTCTTCCGTGACTCCACCACGTTGACACCGCTTCCTGTCCCTGCCGCAGTCTCTCTTGCTGACCCCTCCTCCGGCTCAATAGTCGCCCGCAATTCCACCACCCTCCCCTGCCCGGCGGTTCCTTCGGGCTCGCTCACAGGACTGCACATCCCCTCATTCTCCAGGAACCTAGTTGGTGCCGGCTGCCTTCAGGACCTTGGCGTCACCACTACGTTTCCTGGACACCAGCGGTATGCTGTCTGTACCGAGGCCGCCACTGGTGCCCCCCTGTCCACATTCCCACGGGACCCGGTGTCCGGTTTTTTTACACTGGACACGATGACCCCCCTGGCAGGGACCCCCCCTCAGGTGACTGCATCTCCCCCGGTTGCTGCTGCCTGCTCCTGTCAGTCTCTCACTCACCCGACTCTTCTCTGGCACCACCGCCTAGGTCACCCTGCGCTCCCTCGTCTGCGTCACATGTCACAGTACGGTCTCGTCCTAGGCCTCCCCGGGTCGTTCCCCGAGTTTCCCTCCTCCCCAGCCCCACCTTGCACGCCCTGTGTCGAGGGCCGGCTCCGCCGTGCTCCTCACTCCTCCTCGTTTCCCCCTACTGCAGCACCGCTACAGACTCTGCACATGGACGTCTGGGGCTCCGCCCCTGTCCATGGGCCGCGTCGAGAGCGCTACTTCCTAGTGCTTGTCAACGACTACACGCGCTACAGCACTGTGTTCCCCCTGGAGCGGAAGGCCAACGTGCCTGCCGTTCTTATCCCGTGGCTTGTCTCTGCGCGTGTCCACCGCGGTCTCCCTGTCTTGCGTCTCCACTCCGACCGTGGTGGCGAATTTGCCTCTGGTGTCCTTGGTCATTTCTGTCATGCGGAGAGCATCACCCAGACATTCACCTTGCCTGACTCCCTGCAGTAGAATGGGGTCGCTGAGCGACGCATCGGTTTGGTCATGGAGGTGACTCGCACTTCCATGATCCATGCCGGGGCACCCCATTTTCTGTGGCCGTTCGCCGTTCGCTACGCCACTCACCAGCTTAACCTGTGGCCGCACCCCCAGCAGCCTCAGGTTTTGCTGACCCTCCTCTGGTCTGGATCACCTGGTGACGCGTATGCGTTCCGCGTCTGGGGCTGCCTTTCTCATGTTCGTGCCTCTGGCACGGACAAGCTCACTGCCCGCACCCTTCCCTGTGTCTTCCTCGGCTTCCCCCTTGACGCGTCTGACTGGCACTTCTACCACCCACCGTCTCACCGGTTCTTTCACTCCCGTGACGTCACCTTTGACGAGTCCGCCTCCTTCTTCCGCCGCTTCCCCCACCGAGGTCCCCTGGTTACCCCCCCCCTGTTCCTGGTCACCCCTTCCCCGGTCGTCGCCGACCCTCCTCCTCCCCCTCCCCGTCATGCCCCCTCTGGTGTGTCCCACGTCAACCCACTTACGTCGGTTGTCCCGGTTGATGAGTCTGTTGACTCTGGTGGTCCTGCGGCGTAGTCCTCGCCGCCTGCCCCTTCTCAGGTATCTCCTCCTCCGCCGCCTCAACAGCCGCCGTCGCCACCGCTGTCGAAGCCGTCGTCACCACCGACGTCGCCGCCGCAGCCGTCGTTGCAGCCTCCGCCGCCGCAGCCGTCGCCGCAGCAGTTCGTTGCCTTTGCAGGTGCTGGTGTTGGGGTGGGTACTAGTCCTAGGACTCCTGTCATGGCTTGTCCCGGCGGGCCTGGGGGTGGTACCGGTGCTCGAGGGGTTCTGAGCTCTGGGGGTGTTCCTTCTGGGGGTGCTGGCATGGAGTGTTCTGGAGGTAGCCGCCAGGCAGCTTGCGATCCCGGTATCAGTGTCACAATGCCGCCGCAGCAGTCCCCGCCGGTGTCCGCTCTTCGCCTGCTCGGCCTTCCGTCCCCTGACCTCGTGCCTGTGCCTCCTCCTCCTCTTGTCTACGGCCCTGTGTTCCCTCCTCCGGACTCGTCGCCGGCCCGTTTCCCCCCTCGTTCCCCTCTTGTGTCCCCCCCTCTGTCTGACTACCTGCGTGCCGCTCGTCCTCTTGTTCCTCGGGTCCTTGCCTCTCTTGTTACCGACGCTTCTGCTCCGGTTTCGAGCCTTGACGCCCTTGTCGCTGCGGTCGCTGACTTTGCCTCTACCCGCCGCCTTGACTACGCCACCGCTCTGGTCTCTGACCCTGCCTGTCCTCCATCTGTCGGGGGTGCTCCTGCCGTCGGCAGTAACGTCCTGGAGGACCGCCAGTACGAGCTTGCTTTCTTGTCCGAGGCTGCTCCCCATCTGTGTTCCATGCTTCTAGTCCCTGAGGGTGACCCCGACGCTTTCAACTTCCCGACCCCTCGTACCTACGCTGAGGCGGTCTTGGGACCCTGGGCCTCTCAGTGGATAGCTACCTTGGAGCAGGAGATGGCATCTTGGAGATCCACTGGCACCTACGTCGACGCAGTTCCCCCACATGGGGTGAATGTAGTCGATGGCCGGTGGCTCTTCAAGGTGAAGCACCCTTCTGGAGAGCCGCCTGTGTTCAAGGCGCGCTATGTGGCTAGAGGTTTTAGTCAGCGTGAGGGGGTGGACTTCTTCTAGACCTTCGCTCCGACCCCGAAGATGACTACTCTTCGGGTGCTGCTAGACGTAGCAGCTCAGCGTGACTACAAGCTTCACTCCCTCGACTTCTCCACTGCGTTTCTTAAGGGCAGTCTACACGAGCAGGTCTACCTGCGCCGCCCTCACGGCTTCACTGGTACCTTCCCTCCTGGGACCCAGTAGCTCCTGCGGCGCCTCGTCTACGGCCTGCGACAGGCTCCCCGTGAGTGGCACGACACTCTCCATGCTACGCTTGCTGACCTGCAGTTCTTTCCGTCTTCCGCAGACCCTTCACTCTTCGTTCGTGCTGGCCAGACTCCGTTCTACATCCTTGTTTACGTCGACAACCTGGTCTTTGCCACAGAAGACAGGGACGCACTGGCCTCCGTGAAGGCAGAGCTGCTGAAGAGACACACGTGCACTGACCTTGGAGAACTGCGCCGTTACCTTGGCTTGCAGATCTCTAGGGACAGAGCACCGCGCACCATCACTTTGACTCAGTCACACTTGGTGCGCCAGGTCCTTCAGAGGTTTGGCCTTCAGTTCCCCTCCGCACAACCCACTCCTCTGCCTCTATACTACAGGCTTTTGGCTCCAGTTCCTGAGGAGTCAGCAGAGCCCAGTGGTCCTTACGCAAAGCTGGTGGGTTCCTCATGTACGTGATGACTTGCACTCGCCCAGATCTTGCATACCCTCTCAGCATCCTGGCTTGCTTTGTGGCTACAGGCAGACACCGACCTCAGCACTGGTCTGCTGCTAAGAGGGTTTTGCGTTATCTTGCAAGTACATCGGGCATAGGGTTAGTGCTAGGAGGACGCAGGCCAGTGGTCCTTACTGGACACACAGACGCTTCTTGGGCAGACGACGCCGAGACCCTCAGGTCCTCGCAGGGCTACTGCTTCAGCCTTGGTTCAGGTGCCGTCTCGTGGAGAGGTACCCGCTCCTCGTCTGTTGCCCAGTCCAGCTGTGAGGCCGAGATCTACGCCGGTGCCATGGCGGCACAGGAGCTCCGCTGGCTGACCTTCTTGCTCGCTGACTTAGGTGAGCGGCCTAGCTCTGCCCCGGTCCTGAACGCTGACAACAGGGCCATGATCCTCCTGTGTTAGGAGCCTCGACTCGAGGGCAGAGCGAAGCACATCCAGCTGCGGTACTTCCTCCTGCGTGAGCTCCAGCAGCGCCGCCAGGCGCGCGTAGTATACTTGGCCTACGGTGTCAACACAGTTGATATCTTTATGAAGGTGCTTGCGCCTAAAGATCATCAGCGGCACTGTGTACAGCTAGGTCTCGTTCCTGTAGCCTCTCACTTGCTAGGGCCTTGACCTTGTACTGTCCTTTATATATATATTTTACCCTGATTGGCCTTGTGGGCTCTCCCAGTGGTTGGACTAGTAGTGCTGCCCTGGTCTTGCTCTTGTCTTGTCTGTACTCCTTTGACTGGTCTTTAGACCCTTGCCTCAGAGGCTGGACTAGTAGTGCCGCCCTGAGCTACTTCTTTCCCTGTTAGGCACTGCCCCTATATAGTCTAGGGGGTGTGTCAAATGTAACTTAGGTCGTTACTGTAGACTATACTGGATTGTGCCTTAGAGGGTACAACACCCTAGTCTATATACCCTTGTACTCACACATTCTAGTTTACTTATTCATTCTGATAGAGCACACACTATGTTGAGAAACTTGGTAGCTAGAGAAGCCATAGAATGGCTCGAGGTTTTAGGCTAGGAAAAATATCGAGAGAGAAGAGAATGAGATTAGAAGAGAGGGATACAAAGAGCAAGTTGTACCCTCTACAGTAGGTTCCAATAGCACCTACCAAGCCTACAATGATATATATGTTAAAATTATATAAGTTATAATTTAATATAGGCTTGGTAGGTTGTTACTGAACCATTCTGTAGAGGGTACAAACCCCTCCTTGTACTCCTCTCTTCTCCTAATCATACACTCTTTCTCTTGACACTTTTCCTACCCTACTAGCTAAAACCCCGCCGCCACATTCATGGCGGCCTTGTTCCTGCCTACTGCCTAGTTTTCCTTTTTAACATGGTATCAGAGCAGGACGCCCTTCCTGGGCCTGCTCCCCTCCGTGCTTCCGTTGCGTTCTCGTTCACTGCCTTCCAACTTCCTGCCACCGTGGCAGCTTCTCCGAGATGCCGCGGCGGCTTTCTTTTAGTGCCGCCGTCTCAGCGTCGCCGAGCAGCTGCAGCGAAGATGCCGCGCCGTGGTGGCGCCGTCGAGGTTCCATGGTGCGTCGTCGGCCTGGCGGCGTCGTAAGGCTGCCGTGGCGGCGTCGTCGAGCGACAGCCAGCCGTGCAACGTCAGTGGCGCCGCCGGACCTGCCGCCCGCTCTACCGCCACCGGCGTGATTATGGACTACGCCGCGCCCTTCCCCCCCCCCCCTCCTCCCGCTCCTTCCCCTGCATCCCCCCTTTCCTTGCTGCAGCCGACGACTGCCTCATGAGGGCCCTCCCCACCACCGAGGAGACTGGACATGCCGCCGAGAGGGCGGGGGCCGCTGCACCAGCCTCTGACGTTCAAGCCGCCGCGGCCGCCGCTGTTGCCGCTGGCCGGGTGCCGCCGCACGCCGCCGCCGCCGCCGCTCTCGTCAATGTCGCTGCTGCCGCCATTGCCATCCCACGGGCCGTAGGAGCTGCCCACTTCTGGAGTCGTTGCGGCTCCTGCCGGGAATGGGGGTGCTGGGCTAGGGGGTGTGGGTGTGGGGGTGTGTGTGGGCTTGACACTACCTGTCAGAAACTAGCTTAGCTAGGAAGCCATAGAATGGCACAAGGTTTAGCTAGGAGCTAGGAGGAGCCATGAGAATGGCGAGAGGTTTTAGGTGCTAGGAAAGTTGAGGAGAGAAAAGGTGTTGGATTAGAAGAGAGGGGAGTACAAGGAGGGGTTTGTACCCCCTACAGAAAGGTTCAGTAACAACCTACCGGTACCAAGCCTATATTAAATTATAACTTATATAATTTGAACACTACCAAGCCTAGGGGGTGTGTTAAAATTATATAAGTTATAATTTAATATAGGCTTGGTAGGTTGTTACTGAACCATTCTGTAGAGGGTACAAACCCCTCCTTGTACTCCTCTCTTCTCCTAATCATACACTCTTTCTCTCGACACTTTTCCTACCCTTCTAGCTAAAACCCCGCCGCCACATTCATGGCGGCCTTGTTCCTGCCTACTGCCTAGTTTTCCTTTTTAACAATATAACCTATATAATATAACACACTTGACCTCATTATACTACGTAACCTCCGGTCTAGTCCCGTCGTTTCGACTTCTGCTTGCCACATGCCGTTAGTCACACTGAAACAAAACCTACGTGTGGGTACCACCAATCTTCTCATCTCACCACCAATCACTCATTGCGCATGTGCCATGTACCGTACTTGCAACGCATATGCCTCTATTCCCAAATTGTGCTCCATGGTACGGAGTATGCTCTACCCGAATCTAGAGCAGAAGTGTTTGTTGCGTTCTTGAGGTCTAGTTAGGTAGGGCCCGTTCTGCACGCTCATGCAAATGATCTGACCCTTGTGCCAGTGTTCCCAGCATTATGTCCTCCCCGGCACGACGACCCCAGCCACCAGCAGCGAGCGGTCCTTGCGGATGGCCGCGGGCAGATGCAGGTCAAACAGGTCGCAGCGGATGGGCATCTCCACCTGGCGGGGGGAAGGGGAGATGGGAAGGGAGAGGAGCACAGGGAAAAGTGGGAGTGAGAGAGAGGAGCATGGGGAATAGTGGGAGTGAGAGGAGCACAGGAATGAGCGGGGCACGCGGCTTCGGAAAGAACTGCATAGAGGTGCAGGAGGATGGGATGAACGGGTGCTTGAAGGGAGTAGAAACAGCAGAGCAGCAACGAGAAGCAACATTGGTAGATTGTGCTCAAACGCATGGCATGATGACAACATAGCTTATGGGAGATGCCTGAATGAGCATGGGTAACTAGGCACCTCGTAGAAGGGGTTCTTGAGCACGTAGTCGGTGTAGAGGTCGTAGATGATGGCGAGCAGCGTGGCGGCGCCGCTGAACCCCACCTCTGTGGCGATGAAGAACTTGGTGCCTGGGGGGCAGGGGGGCACATGGGAGGGGCGCAGAGGAGAGCGGGAATGGGGGAGGTGGGGGACGCACACCTGGTGGCAGCATGTTGACCCACCTCCTTGGCGATGGAGGCGCTGATGGCGGCGGGGCGCAGAGGAGGGCGAGTGGTGCACGCAAGATCTGCAGGGCCTGAAATTATGCGATGGGGGACTTGGTGGCATGGATGCTCGGTATGGCAGAGGATGACGGGGCAAGGAAGGATGCAAGGAGAGTTGCAAGGAGAGATGCAAGGAGAGATGCAAGGAGAGAGTGAAAGGGTCAAATCAAGAAGAGACCTTACAGCATGTGGTAAAGTGGAGAGGACAGGGGTGGCAGGGAAGAGGGATGGAGAAAACGGTGGAGTGTGCTGAGGCACGAAATTACATGGAATGGGAGAATGCGGAAGGACGAGGCAGGGAGAGCTGTGAGAGTCGAGAGGCAAGATGGGGAAGGGAGGCGGGGATGTGGGACGTGAGGTGCACCTGTGAGCGTTTGGAAGCAGTGTAGGTCGAAGGTGCCCGCCTCCAACATGTCAATGCCACCACCGTTGGGGATGGGTGACAGCTGGAGGGAGGGAGGGGACGGCATGGGCGGGATGGACACGGAGACGGAGACGGAGGGAGTGAAATCGTCTTACCCCTAGAACTCCGAACCAATAAGAGCGAGGAAATGCACCAGCACACGCACGGGCATGCATGACAGATGCATCGTGAGTCAGAGTTGCCCGCAGCAACAGCAACACATCTCATTCATCTGCGCATAGCGGTTCAACTGCACAGCCACTGCGTGTCACCTGCAATGGTATGCACCCATGTCACCTGCATGGCAATGGTATGCACCCATGTCACCTGCATGGCAATGGTATGCACCCATGTCACCTGCATGGCAATGGTATGCACCCATGTCACCTGCATGGCAATGGTATGCAACCATGTCACCTGCATGGCAATGGTATGCACCCATGTTACCTGCATGGCAATGGCATGCAACCATGTCACCTGCATGGCAATGGCATGCCCACATGAAACCGCAGAGGCAATTAGCATGGCATCTGCATGGCGATGGCACCTGCATGGCGATGGCGTGCAGCCCGTGCCACGTGGACGCCAGGCGCAGCGACTCGTTCGTGTCCAGCTTGCTCTGCGACCCGAAGTCCTGCAAGCGGGCGCCGGGGCGGTGGGGGGGGGAAAGGGGCCGTCATGGAGGGATAGGGGCCGTCATGGGGGGAAAGGGGAAGTCATGGGGGGATAGGGGCAGTCATGGGGGGATAGGGGCCGTCGTGGGGGGATAGGGGACGTCACAGGGGGAGCGCAGCGAGAACTGGGCAGGAAACGGAAGGGCAGGGGGGAGGGGTGGTGGTGGAGGGAAAGGCGGGGAGGGGGTTAGGGCACATGGCGATGGAAAGCAGCGGCGGAGTCATGATCGCACGTGCGGGCAGCAGGGGGTGCGTGACAGCCGGTGGCGATAGAGCACGAGGGGAATGGCGATAGAGGTCGAGGGGCATGGCTTTTGCCTTGTAGTAAATGAGCCCGCCCGACTTGTTGATGATGAACAGGTTGAACACCGGCGCACTGCCCGCCGCCATGCCGCCGCCCCCACACGGTGTATTCTACGGCGACGCTTGGACCAGCCTCAATGGCTTCTCTCGCTGGCCAGCGGGGAAGAGTGAGAAGAGAGGGAGACAGTGCGGATGATGGTTCAAGGCATGTGAGCACGAGATGATGGGGAGGCGGGAGTGAAACAGAGAGAGAAACAGCGTGTTCAAGCCAATGACTGCACACAAATATGAGCAGCCGATAAGGGGTCCCAGGTTGTGGGTTTCGGGTACAAGGTGCTCAACGCGGAACCCTGAACCCGGAACTCGTACGGCGGTCGGGAATCAGATCATGCTGCTTGCATGGGACTTGACCCCATGGAAACTCCGGCTTAGTAACAACGGACAATAGGGAACAAGGGGTGAGGGGTTTGGGAAGATGCGGGGTGTGAAAGCGGCGCGGGTGTGAGCAGTGGGTCCACGGACACTGGCGGAGAGGAGGAGGGGGAGGCAGCGGCGTGGACGGGCGTATAAGGGAGGTTTTTAGAACTCTAAAAAGCACCCTGCAATATGAGGGAGCTCCAGAAAGACGGGAGAATGGGCGGGAGCACATGGCATGTCGCAACGGCGTGAGTGGAGAGTGCTTTCGGCACATGGGGGTCGCACGAGGCCCACTGCCACTGTCCGACGCACCTAAGAACGCCGAGTCCAAGAGGCAACTCTTGACACAATCCTATCCTCCTATCCTAGCACGACAAGCATCCGCAATCCTAGGACGACAAGCGCCCGCAATCTCCCAGCGGGTGGCTCCATCCCCCACTTAACACCGAGCCGAGCCGAGCCGGCTTTGAGCCGGGCTTCAGTTGAGCCGAGCCGAGCCGAGCCGGCTTCGGCTCGCTTCAGCCACTGTCCGGCTCGGCTCGGTGAAGCCGATTTCGAGCCGAAGCCGAGCCGGAAAACGAGCCGGCTCGGCTCGGCTCGGCTCGTTTTTGAAGCACTGAAGCCGGAGTGGTGGGTCTACCTGAAACATCGTAGAGGGCTGGGGGTGCTTAGAGGGCGCTAAGGCGAGGTAGGGGGGTCGCTGGCTAGATAAGGGTTTAAAAAACGCGACTGTCAAAATGAGAGTCACGTTTTGGAGGGGGGGTCGAATTTTGAGCCCCGCAGCTTCACGCCGCGCTGAAGCCTAGCCAGAACGAGCCGGGCTTTAGCTCGGCTTGGCTTCGGCTTCAGCTCGGCTCGGCTTCGGCTTCGGCTTCGGCTTCGGCTTCAGCTCGGCTTCGGCTTCGGCTTCTGCTTCGGCTTCGGCTTCACCTCGGCTCGGCTTCAGCTTCGGCTACGGCTTCGGCTTTGGCTTCAGTGAAGCTGCGAGCCAAGCCGAGCCAGCTTCGGCTCGCCCAAAAAAAAGTCGGCTCGGCTCGGCTTCAAGCCGAGCCGTGCCGACTCCGAGCCCAGCCGGCTCGGTGTTAAGCCCATGTCTACCCCACCTGCTTCGCAGTGCTGCGCGCTAGCCACCAGGCCACACAGCGCAGAACAGCCTGGGGCACAGTCGCCCGCTCTCTGTCTGCCCACCTCTCTCCCTCCGCTCGCCCACCTCTCCGTCCCCCCATTCGATGACTGTCGCCCTCTTTCTCTACCCGCCCCCCCTACACCCCTGCCCTGCCCACCACTCCCTCCCTTTCCATCCACCACTCCCTCCCTTTCCATCCACCACTCCCTCCCTTTCCATCCACCACTCCCTCCCTTTCCATCCACCACTCCCTCCCTTTCCATCCACCACTCCCTCCCTTTCCATCCACCACTCCTTCTCACCCCGCCTAACTCCCCCCCTCAGATTTCTCCCCTCCCCTCCTCACCTTCGTTTCGTGCCCGCCCCTCTCCCTCCCTGTCCGCCTTCATCTCCCTCCCTTCTCCCCACCCGCCCCCCCACCTTCCACCTCCTCTACCCCTTTCCCCACCTTTCCCCACCTTTCCCATTGCCCTCTCTCTCATTTCTCCCCCACCCTCTCCCTTGTTGCCCGGTCACATCTCCCTCTTTGCCTGGTCACATCTCCCTCCCATCCCTCGCGCTTCTCCCTCTATCAATGCCCACTGCTCCTCTTCCCCCCCACCACACGAATCTACTTGCCCCGCCCTCTCTTTCCGCCGTGCTTCGCCCCTAAGCCCCCCCCCCCCCTTTCTCCCCCTCCCTCCAACCCACCCACCCCCCACCCCCCCCGCCCTCACCCTCGCCCTCTTTTAGTGCCCCGGCCCCCCTTTTTTGTGTCCGCCCACCAAATCCCCCCTTTCCACTTGCCTTCACTCGCGTTGCTCGCCCTTTCTCCCACTCTCCCTCCACCTCTTCCATTTTTTTCGACCCTCACATCCCCCTTTCTCCCTGCCCACCTCTCCCTCCTTCTGCCTACCATCTACCCCTCGCTTTCCTCTCGCTCCCCTCTCTCTCTCTTTCATGGCCCTCTCCCTCTCCCACCGCCTACCTCTCCCACTATCTCCGCCCTCCTCGCCCTCTCTCAGGAGAAGCATCTCCCCTTTTTCCCCGATACCAACCCCCACCCCACCGCACCTCGACTCTTCGACTCTGCCAACCCCCACCGCACCTCGACTCTTCGACTCTGCCAACCCCCACCGCACCTCGACTCTTCGACTCTGCCAACCCCCACCGCACCTCGACTCTTCGACTCTGCCAACCCCCACCGCACCTCGACTCTTCGACTCTGCCAACCCCCACCGCACCTCGCCTCGACCTCGACTCTTCGACTCTGCCAACCCCCACCGCACCTCGACTCTTCGACTCTGCCAACCCCCACCGCACCTCGACTCTTCGACTCTGCCAACCCCCACCGCACCTCGACACTTCGACTCTGCCAACCAACCCCCACCGCACCTCGACTCTTCGACTCTGCCAACCCCCACCGCACCTCGACTCTTCGACCTCGACTCTTCGACCTCGACTCTTCGACTCTGCCAACCCCCACCGCACCTCGACTCTTCGACTCTGCCAACCCCCACCGCACCTCGACTCTTCGACTCTGCCAACCCCCACCGCACCTCGACACTTCGACTCTGCCAACCAACCCCCACCGCACCTCGACTCTTCGACTCTGCCAACCCCCACCGCACCTCGACTCTTCGACCTCGACTCTTCGACCTCGACTCTTCGACCTCGACTCTTCGACTCTGCCAACCCCCACCGCACCTCGACTCTTCGACTCTGCCAACCCCCACCGCACCTCGACTCTTCGACTCTGCCAACCCCCACCGCACCTCGACACTTCGACTCTGCCAACCAACCCCCACCGCACCTCGACTCTTCGACTCTGCCAACCCCCACCGCACCTCGACTCTTCGACCTCGACTCTTCGACCTCGACTCTTCGACCTCGACTCTTCGACTCTGCCAACCCCCACCGCACCTCGACTCTTCGACCTCGACTCTTCGACTCTGCCAACCCCCACCGCACCTCGTTCTGCCAACCTCTCCCTCGCCCCCCCGCCCTCACCTGCCGTCTCCATCGTTTTCAGCCTCTCTCCACCCCTCCCTCCCCGTCCGAATCTGCGTTCCGCCTATCATTCGCCTTCCGCTTCTCATTCGCCTTCCGCCTCTCATTCGCCTTCCGCCTCTCATTCGCCTTCCGCTCCCCTCGCTACCCGCATATATTTCGTGCTCATTCGTCTCCCCTCTCCCTCCTTTTTCCGCCCACTCTCCCTCCCTTCCGCCGTTCTTCTCCTTTTCTGCCCGCCTCTCGCGCTCCTTCCTTCCCGCTCGTCTCTCCCCTCCTCTCCCTCCCCCTCTCTCCGCCCACCTCTCCCTCTTCCCCTCCTCCTTTTTCCGCCCACCAAGCCTTCACGTTCTGCCCTCTCCCGCTCCACGTCCGTCTGCCTTCAATCTCTCAGTCTTATTGCGCCTACCCTCCCCCCCTCTCCCTACCTCACAGTCGTCGTCCCTCTACCTCCCCTTTTCGATTCGCCCACCTCTGCCCGTCGCTCCGCCTCGCCGCACTTCATTGCATTTCTCTTTCTGCATTTCCGCCTACCTCGCCTTGCTGACGTGTGATCCCTTGTCCCCTTGGCGCCCGCGATGCTTGTCTGCTCGTGAAGCCCACGTCTGCCGTCTCTCTTGCGGTGCTTCGCCCCTGCCCTACCTACCTAGTGCTAATCCTACCGGTGGTACGGCGCTGCTAGGGGCGATGCAAACCGTCTACAGCTGATATGCCATTAAGTCCTCGACATTTTTATACAGAAGTATCCTACCGTCCATAATTCTGTAGGATCCAACACGCTGTACTCCGATCGTACGACGTACAAATACTGTAGTGCGTACCATCAACGTCGCAAAATGCCCCGTTTGCCAATGAAATCTCTGACGAAGCCCCTTGCGATTCGGGAGTGGCTGGACGAAACTCGCCGATTATTCCAATACTGCCCTGTATGCCACTTTATTGACAATGCATATACCGGTATGTACAAGAGTTCCAAGTTAGGGATTGTTTGTAAGGAATTAGTAATTCCTTACTGAGGCTTGCTACACGGCGTACGACTCGAACAGTCCCGAACCATCGCCAGGGTTCCAGACCTATCAGTTCGAGCCTCCTGGGCCTTTCCGGACCTCGCTACGACACATCGAGGCCCTTCGATACTTTTCCCGAACCTTCCGATCCTACGGCCAGGATCAACCTAGGCTCTCTATATATTGTATTGTCTTTCATTTTATTGTCATTCACTCGTTCACAGTTTCGCCATTGCCCTCCGCGCTACTCGGCACTCCCATTCATAACATTGTTGAACTAGACACCATGCAACAGAGAACTAAAAGACGTTCTAGCAACCTTTTCAGAAGTCATTTCCCAAGTATGCAAAATCTGCTACCGATGGAGGGACAACCTCGCACGGGGCTGCGTTGGTGCCGTCAGAGAAACGGACCTGTGCACGCCTACAAATTGTGCAGGCCTGATTGCGCTGATGGATGAGTGAAATGCGCTTGTAGAAGTTGGTTTCAAACATGTGGAGCAAAAGATCGGAAGGGCCGTTGAAATCGCGAAGACGGGAAGCACCTCGACGATTGCAATCTTTGAGGAAATCTTGGAAGGACTTTCCAAAGCACCCAGAAGTCTCAAGGACCAGGGGAAGAAGTTTAACATCCGGGCGGGTGCGCAGCGACGGGGCGTAGAGAGTGGTCTTCTCAGTTTCATGTGTGGCCGCGGGCGAACCGATGACTGTGGCGGTGTTGGAGTGGGGGAACCCCTGTTGGGGGTCAGCCAAAGAGATATCCAAAGCCAATGTTGTACCCGAATGAACGAATGGGGAAGAAGGCTTGATGATGGGCAGTTTTGGTCTGCTCCATCCGTGGAATCCAGTAACTGAGGCCAAAAGTTGGGTGAAGTGATCCAGAAGGGTAGAATCCCAAGCAGCAAAAAGGTCGTGAATCTCAAGGAATGGATAGACTGTTCGAAGATGGAAGGAGGGACGGGCTGAGATGCAATGAGAAAGGATACGAGAGGCAATCTAAGGGTCCTCAAGCTTGTGAAGAAGGTGAAGGGAGGATGTGAATGAGTTGAGCTTATGACGGACCTCAGAGATGATGTGGCCGTCAGAGCCAATTGAAACCCCAGCGACGCTCATGCCATTGGGGGCGACTGGATCTCCAAGAGGAAGGGCACAATCTAGTGCAAGATCCAGAGGGCACCATACGGAGCACTTTGAAGGCTAGACAGCAAGGCCCAACGAGCGAAGGCGGTCCGTAAGTGGCGTGAAAGCCATCGAGATAGTAAAGGGTGGACCGACGAGGAAAGTGTCGTCGGCGTAAGAGGCGATAAAAATGGAAGGGAGTTGCCGCTGGGTAGGGAGGATGGCAAGTTGTTGCATGAGGGCATACAGGAAGGGACCCTAGGGGTTCCCTTGGCGCACACCAGAGGCAGACTGGAAGGAATGAATGGTGGGGCCATTGCGGAAGTGGAGGGGAGAAGGGGAGGCATAGAAGAGGTGGAAGAAGGGGATGAGGGAAGAGAAAGGGGAGGAGCGAAGGGCGTCGAACATGGCTATCCTGTTGAAGGAGTTGAAAGCATTGGCGATGTCGAGTTGAAGCACTGCCCAGTCAGGGTGTAAAGAAAGGGCAGACTGCACTGCGTGCGCCATTTCTTCAATCCCAACAGGAATAGCCACGCCAAACTGAAGGCATGGAAGGAAGGTGTCCCACATCTGCTGCTTGAACATGAGGGAAATGCAACGAGAGAGGAGGTGCGGGAGCACTTCCCCGATAGCGATTGGCTGGACTCCACCATGAGGCTTCTGCAGGGTGACGAGAGAGGAGGCCGTATAAAAGGGGCGGATCAGGGTAGGTAGGTTACCCTGCAGCCAATTCTGGAAAAGGTGGAGGAGGGTGGGGAGGTGATGCTGGTAGGAGAGAAAACTATCCCAAAGATGCTCAATGTACCAACCAGATGGACCAGCAGCAGTCCCTCAAGGGGCAGCGCGTAAGGCGGAGTGAAGGGCTGGGGTGTTGAGCTGAGGTAGGGAGTCTGGAGTGAAGGCAGACATCCAGTCAGGGAGGGGCTCTGCTGCAGGGGGATGTTTGGAGGAGAGAGCGGAGAGTGTATCCGACGTTGGGGGAGCGAGCTCACCGGCTTCAAGTGCAGCAAGAGAGAGCGAGACCAGTCGCCACACTTGGCAAAGCGCTTAGCACGGTAGAGGCGGGCTTGGGTGGCCATGGAATGCGCCGAGGGTAGGTTAAGGGGGCAGGCAGCAGAGGTTGCTGCAGCTGAGGCCTCCAAAAACAGAGCGCGCCAGTCGCCACTAAGAAAGCGTTGGGCCAGGAGAGCACAGGACGCAGTGAGGTATTGCAAGGGGGCAGCCGCGGACATACGGAGGACGAGGCGCGAGAAAGCAAGCAAGAGAAGGTGGGCTGCAGCATCCGAAGGAAACAGTGCAAGCCGGCGAAGCTGGATGAGCGAAGCATCAAGAACAAGGAGGCGGATGCGATGAAGAATGAGGTGGATGATAGGGCCAGGAGAGACTGTGGGGCTGAAGAATGCTGACCAGACCCAGGTAAGGACAGCGTCCCAAGTGGCTGACGGGAACACAGGGGGAGAAGCAATATCAGTAGAAGAACCTTGGGCATGCGGAGGGGCAGCACGAGGAGAAGGGCAAGCGGCTTGCTGTCGTGCGGAAGTGTGCTGTTGGCAAGCTGTTTTGTGGTGCCTGAGTCCGCTTGCATTGGCACAATAGCGGCGACATAGAGGGCGGGTGAATGAAGAACTCGCATGAAGTGGGTTCGCAGGGGCTGATGGGTTCGAGGAGGACGGGGAAGGAGGAGGAGACGTGGAACGGGGAGGGGAGGTTTGGCGGGAAGGAGGAGGATCTGTACTGAAGTGCGAAAGTGGGTGCAGAACTCTCGGATCGGCAGTAGGGACGGATGGGCCTGTTGGCCGCTGGGATGAGGCTGGTGGTGAGGCAGGGCGGGAATGTGCACGTGCAGATCTGGAAGAGAGAGTGTCCGCAAGAACCCGCTGGAGGACCACCTTCTGTTTTTGGGACACAAGAGGGCACTGAGGTAGAGGAGGTGCCCCCCCGAGGAGCTGAGGCGAGACCAGGGTCGGAGGAAGAGGAGGCCGTGGCGAATGTCGGAGGGGGAACAGGGACTGTAGCAAAGGGAGGGGAAGGGCATGTTCGAACTGTGGACGGGGTAGGGGCCGATGCCGTGAGACCAGGTGAGCGACCTCTTTTGCGCGAATGCATTTTGTAAAAATATATATTGACGCCGCTGATAGAGGCAGTAGTGAAGGAAAGCTGGAGTAGCAGAAATGATGAGGAAGGGAGTAGCAAGAGCAAGGGCTATGCAGGTGGGAAATGACATGGCACCTGAGAGGAGCGCAAGTTGCTGCAGCGTGGGGAAATTTGTGGCAGGAAGGTGTGGAAACATGGGGCACTGCGCTGGTCCGTGCGTCACTATTTTGTGTTGGAGACGGTTGTGGCCAAATGCAGGCATGGAGGGAGTGGCGCTTTTCCGTGCAGCTGTGGGCTGGATCGTGCAAAATGAAAGCAGCCTGGCCTCCGCACAGAGGTCGTGATTCTCGTGGCAGAGGTGGCAGAGCCACGAACGTGGTATAGCTATAGGTAAATGGCGTCGGCGCCGTCGGACCCTGATGACGGGAGCGCTGGTACTTCTGCTGGAAAGGCTATAAGTGGCAGATGTCGTGAGCCATTTTTGCCTTCTAGATGATGGTAGTGAGTCTGCTGCTGCACTGGAGTGAGCTGCATGACGAACTACCAAATTAGAGGCTCAGAGAGGCTTTATACGCGCTGCTGCAGAGACGGAGTGAACGAGAAGCTAACAACTGAATTAGAGCCTCAGAGAGGCTTTATACGCGCTGCTGCAGAGACAGAGTGAACGGGAAGCTAACTACTGAATTAGAGCCTAAGAGAGGCTTTATACAAGCTGCTGCTGCGACGGAGTGAACGAGAAGCTAACTACAGAATTAGAGCCTCACTGAGGCTTTATATGTGCTGCTGCAGAGACGGAGTGAATGAGAAGCTAACTACTGAATTAGAGCCTCAGAGAGGCTTTATACGCGATGCTGCAGAGACAGAGTGAATGAGAGCTATGAACTGGGGTCGCAATCTAGATGGCAACCCAAGGGCCAATAAAATGTCGCCTGTTGGACTACCAGCAAGCTATACAGCTTGCACATGTACTGTGCAAAAAAATTCCATCCATTCTGTTTTACGATAATGGTCGTATTCAAATCCTTGTGTCAACTGCATGCGAGGCGTCTGCCATTTTTTAGAACCAATCATTTACATATTCAGGCTTCCAGAATGACACGAACAGGGGCGTCCTAAATACAGGAACACGACCCTAGTTTCTTCAAACCCCATTAACAACTGCAAATTTCGAAAATGATTTTCTCAAGGGGTCTCTTTCGCTTTCGTAAAAACGTGTGATTGGTTAACGAAACCCCTCAATAAAGTCGTTAATATTTCGTTCCATTTAGCCCTTTCGTGAGACCATGAAAAGGGTTTCCTTTTATTCATTTTTTGTGCGTTATGAGTCTGCGCAGCTTGCGGGAAGTTCGAGAACGAGGTGTGACTTTTTTTGTCCGCGTGTCTTTGACAAGACGACAGATTCGCGGTGCGTTTCTGTGGTGGCCACATGACCCCTTACATGACACCCGACGAATTTGCTAGTAACCTAGCTCAAGTGGCCAATACGCCAAGGCACTCATCGTGAACAGAACGAGTAAAACGGCCTACGCCACCCTACATAAAATCCCTAGTGCTACTCTACTATCCAGTTTGCCCGTTGCGTACTGCCCCTATTCCTCGTACTCCATATTTGCGAATCGCAGATTTGGAGTTAACGTCATACCAGCTGTATCTATTTCAGATACAAGCGGTGCTGAAACGGCGTGACTCTCCTGGGCTGGGCTCTATTCGGACTCCTTTGACAAGCAATTCGTGCTCCGGAAGCTTCTTTGATAAGTGAGATTCGACTTATCGAGCCTCGGCGATAAGCTCTCACGGCTCGGTATAACGCCTCGCTACCCAGTGGGTCAAAACGAGGTTACCCAGAGGCGCGCAGCGGAATGCGCATACAATCTCTAGGGTAGTTTCCGTCCACAGCTGTTACACTCGTCCCCCCCTGGTGCCAACGTTTTCGTTGGCTCAAGAAGTCGGCCCCCGCAAGGACCTCGTACAGTTCGCTGGAAGCACACAACGAACTCACTGGTGCTTCAGGCCAGTGCTACAGAATCGTTCGCTGGGTTCGCAACTGGTTACCACATTCGAGTTCTCGCCTTTCGAGCGGAAAATGTGAACAGCTGAGAATCGAACCCTAAGCTCTGATTCCTGTATAATGCCTCGCTACCCACTGGGTCAAAACGAGGTTACCTAGAGCCACGCAGCGGAATGAGTTTACACTCTCTAGGGTAATTTCCGTCTGCAGATGTTACACTCGGGGTGTTCCAAACATAGATTGATACCTTTTTCAGAGAAAGCCTGCATAACAGCCTCACCCGAATGACGAACTGTAATAAAGGGTGATTCCCTTAAATTTTCCTTAGGGGCAGAGCATCTGAACAACTCGTCAAATTTGTAACAAGAAAAATAGGAGGCGTATGATGCAACAACCCCCTTTGCATCAACATTATCAGGGAACGGGCCTTCACTGAACGTCAGCCGAGCCGCCTGCCTAGGTCAGCCCTATCGTGATTCGTTTTGATTCGTGTACCAGCCAACCGAGCCCAAAAGGCCTAGCACGGCGCCCAACGAAAGGCCAACTTCGATTTCACTCACAACGTACCAGAGAGCGTATTCAATGTGGCTCACTTATGTACTTTAGCGACAAGACACGGCACATTCTATCCACTCTACATGCCGATGCCTTTTCAATCTATCTTTACGTTACAATCCAAAGTGAACAAAAACTTCGTCGAATTTCTGACCCGAAAACATTTCTCTTTTCATCAGCGAGGGGGCATTCCGCGCTCGAGGCAAACCGCGAGGCAGTATTTCGGGACATCAGTTTTACGACCCAGATCGCCGAATATGAAAAATTATCATATACACTTAGTATGGAATTTTGCGTTGAATTCGCGCCTCGAGGCTCGGCCTCAGTGGGGAACAATCCCCTTGAGTGCAGTCGAAATGCACGAGTTTCTTATGAGCGTGTTTTTTCTTTGTGCGCATGAACTATCCCTTTTCTTGTGCAGGCTAGGTTAACTTGCACTGCGATTTTTTTGGTACACGTAAAACGACCGCCTTTTGCACTTCACCGACCGGTGGGATCTTCGGACTCGGTGCACGAAACGAAGGGCGTACTACAGTAATGGCGAAAGGGATAAGGTTTTTAAGTAAGGTAAGTTTTCCAAAACAAATCCGCTCTTGAAGAATAGTCGATCTGCTTTAAAAACCCATGCTACGGTAGTTCTCGGGTCTAGTTGGAAGGGGTGGTTTGTTCGTAGCACTAAACGTTCCATGGTGGTTGGTGGTTGTCGGAGTCAGCGTAATTAAAACTTCAAGCGGAATGCCCAACAACCCTGGAATTCTCCTCAGGTTTCGTGTGCAACAAGTACAAATTTCAGGGCAGTTGGTGTCGCGCTAGTGGCATCACTCTGTTTACGTCTACACTGCAGTTCGCATGCGCGCCTTGGACAAATGCCATGAATTAATTTTGCCATTTTCAGTGTGAATCGCATGACAAATGTCACGAAGGCGTGGTTTGCGTTTGGATTCAACATAGAAATATGCTGTTAAAGCTTTGGCATGTATAGTGAACGTTATATGCCGTGTCTTTTCGTTAAAGTACAAAAGTGAGCCACATTGAATAAGCGCTCTGGTACGTTGTGAGTGGAATCGAAGTTGGCCCCCCAACAAACCTGGAAACCGAACGCGCCTCGACGTTCGACATGAATTGACAGGAAAAAAGGTTCTCAAACCCTTCAGTATTGGGAAGGAGGATCCGGCTACAACATACAGTGAGGTGAATTGCTGAGTACATTCACTTTAGCATATCCTTTACTTTTATTCTTGAATTGTCTTGCCAAACTATATCATGTGAAATATTGCTTATGTGGAGTCATGTGGTGTCATGAGACGTAATTTGTGTGGTATTAAATGTTAAATTACAATGCCATGAATTGAGTCACAGGTTGAACACCCACTATTTACAGTGACGGAAATAAATGGGCTTAATAATCCATTGCAGTTGATTGACATTGTAATTTAGGCATGATATGTTGTCATAACTCGACCACACCAGATTGCATGGTGTGCCTCTTGACCTCAGCTTCTTAATGCACTTAGTTGTTGTAACTTTAATCGAGTTTCTTGTGAAGAGTACAATAATATGCGGACGTTACTCGATGCGGAAAACTTAGGGCCAACATCGAGTCCAGATCTATTTCCTGCCTGCATGTCGCGATCTTGCAACCTAAGCTTTTCTTTTTCTTTTTCTTTTTTTCTCGGTAGTACAGTGGCAACTACGCCAAGCTCCTAGCGATGATGCGACCACTTCTTTCGAGCCAGAAAGATAGGATCGCGACCCTGCTTCGACAGGGTCAGGGTTTTCGACAAATCGCAAGGGCATTAGGAATAGGGAAGAGCACGGTACAAAAATACGCACACGAAGCCGCCCAGCGCACGAGCCGCCTAGCGGTCAGGTCAATTGTTCATAGGAATGGCCGACCGTGCATGCTCTCGGTACGTGATAGGCGCTCACTGGTTCGAGCAGTCACTTCCGGCCATGCGAAGACTAGCATAGAAGTAGCGAAACTACTAGAATCAGAGCGCAGTATCAAGATATGCCCTAGAACCGTGCGCAACACCATGAAGCATTCTGGTTTAGTAGCCGTGCAGAAACCGAAGAAGCCGCATCTTTATGCCCATAACATCAGAGACCGCCTCGATTTTGCCAAGGCGCACGTTCACTAGACTATGGAAGACTGGAAGCGGGTGATCTGGTCCAACGAGACCAAGATCAATCGCCTTTCCATTGATGGCCGCAAGTACGCGTGGATACGCGACGGGGCAGCCCTGCAAGGTCACCAAGTGCAGCAAACCGTCAAGCATGGGGGCGGGTCATTAATGGTATGGGGGTGCATGACATATGATGGCCCGGGATATATGTGTAAGATTGACGGCCGCATGGAGGGGGAGCTATACAGAAGCATATTGCATGATGAGCTTGCACAAACCATCGATTTCTATAATCTAACCCCCTCAGATGTCATCTTCCAGCATGACAACGACCCGAAGCACAAGAGCCGCCTTGTGCAAGCTTGGCTGTCTGAGCAGCAGTATTCAGTCCATAAGTGGCCTTCCTCCTCCCCTGATCTCAACCCCATAGAGCACTTGTGGGCACACAAGAGAGCTTGCCAAGTATGAGCTTCCCCCCACAGGGATGCTCCAGACTTGGGAGAGGGTGCAAGAGACATGGGATGGGATTGGGGCGGATGTGTGCAGGGGCCTCAATAACAGTATGCCGAGGAGGGTGAAGGCAGTGGTTAGGGCTAAGGGGAGATGGACTAGGTACTGATTTTGGATTGTTAATTGCTTTCTTTAAATCTGGCCAAAATTGTCCGAATACTACTTGGTGAATGTTGTTGTTGGTTTTGCATAATGAAAATGCCATTTCAGGCTGCATAACATGTGCACTTCTTGCTCAAGAGGCAATCTAATAGTAAATTAAAGCCAGCTGTTTATAAAAGTCTGTATAGAAAATACACACGCATTTTAACCTCTCAAATGGTCAAGATATGGACAGTTTCTTCCGTCACTCTATGTTAATTCATCCACCCTATGAATCATTATGCTAGCGGAGTACAGTAAAAAGAAGTACGCATCTACCTCGCGCTTCAATTACCACATAAATGATTTTCGGGTTTAGATGAATACAAAGATAGTCACATGCCAGCAGTTATTGGTCGCTCGCCTACTAGTACCATTATCTCATGACGATAGGTCCCTAGGACTCTTTTAAAATCTAGGAGAACTCACTACGATGTACACTTACGTGGATTTTGTTTTTAACTTGTGCACATTTATTTCATACTTACAGAGATGACTACAGGCAGGCCCCTAGATTGTAGGCTAAGTTTCCTGAATCTGGAAAAAAACCAGAGTTCTTGCCGGGACCAATCCTGATTGTACAGGATTTTGCACAAGCCATGTCCTGATTTCCAGCCTCTATTTAGGGGTCAACTCAAATTGCTTAGCAAGGTTTCTGTAACCAATCCTGAAATTTTGGGTTTGCAGGTTTCGGTTTCCTGATTTCAGGTTTCTGTACCTGATTTCGTCAAGACGTACCTTTGGGGGGGCTGCCGAGATTCCCAAGATCTTGTTGGTGCAACCCTTTGGCTTGCACTCGGCTTGTCGTCCTTGTTTGTGTGTGTGCATGCATGGTATGGAATGACTTGTGAGTCTATGTCATTGCTATCTAGTGCTTGTGTGTGTGTTTGAATGGTGTATCACAATGTGGTTTGTGTCGGTCAAGACATTAGCGAGTTTTCACAACTCACATGTCAAGTCGTGGTTTGTGCGTCGCATGTGAAACTGTGGGAGGTGTGGAAGGCCTTAAGGAGCCAGCTACTGTGGGAAAGGCCACCCTTCACTCTGTGGACTTTTGGGTGATCGATAGCGGTGCCACCTATAGCATGACATCTCGTGCGGACTTGCTCACCGAACTCGAACTGTCGCCGGTCAAGCATGTTACATCGGCTATAGGGCAGAGAGCAGAGGTGAAAGGCATGGGCAAGGTCATGTTCAAGGGTGCTGATGGGAAGATGGTGGGCCTCAAGAATGTGCATTGGGTGCCCAACCTAGCAGCCAACCTGATTTTCGTATTGCGTTTGCAAAAGGCCGGCATGGACACATCTTTCAAGGGATCCCAAACTTATACTGCAAGGCTTGGTGAGCGGAAGCTTTGGGACCTTCATGAGGACAGGGACATCTACAATGAGATGTAGCAAATCCCAGTGGTTTCCATGCCTAAGGAGAGGCAAGTAGCAGCAAAAATCAGCAGCAAGACTGAAGCGGTCGATTGCGGGGATCACGGAAAGCCAAGTGACACCAAGAGTGACTCGAAGGAGTGCAATCTTGGAGAGACCAGCAAGGCGTGTGAACCCAAGGAGAGTGGTGCAGCAGCCAAAGGTGGTGGAAATGAAGAGGAGAAAGAGCAGCAGCAAAGGAGAAAGAAGAGAGCTTGTGGGGCACAATTGCAAGTGACGCTTTCTCCAACCCGACTTCCGCTATGGGAGAGTGTGATTGGCTGACCTTGCATCGGCGAATGGGGCATGTGGCATTGCCCATTTTGCAGCAGATAGTTAAGCAAGAGATGGTCAGTGGGATACGTGTCAAGGGGGAGCCCAATGAGGTGCTTGGCTGTCCAACGTGCATGCAAGCCAAGCTCATCCGCTACCCGTTCCATAGCTTGGAGACAACGGCGAAGGCACCACTTGATGAGGTGGTGATGGATGTGGTGGCCCCCTTAAAGCTTGGAGCTGCTGGAGCTGAGTACTTCCTCACTGTAGTGGATGTCTACACTCGCATGACTTGGGCGTATGTGCTGCCCAAGAAGAGTGACGTAGCTGAAACGGTGAAGACCGATTGGTTGCCGATGGTGGAGCGGCAACAGGACCGGCTTGTGAAGGCGATTCTCACGGACCGTGGGGGAGAGTTCCTGAGCAAGGACTTCTCAACTTGGCTGAAGAAGCAGGGCATAAGGCACTCTCTCACCATGCCCTTCTCTCCTGCAATGAACAGCATCGCCGAGCATTCGAATCGGACACTCACGGAGACGGCTCGGGGACTTCTCATTGAAGCCGGTCTACCCAATTACTTTTGGCCGGATGCGGTGCGACATGCTTGTGTGGCCAAGAACAGAGCCTTGACTCATGTGGGAGAAGACAAATGGGTGTCCTGTGTGGAGTGGATTGGGAGGAAGCCGAAGGTGGATATGCTTCGGGTGTTCGGGTGCATGTGCATGGCACTTGTGCCTAAGAAACTACGGCACAACAAGCTTGATGCCAAGGCAACATGGGCCGTGCACCTGAGCATGGCTCAAAACAGCAAGGGATGGCTTCTTTGGGACCCTTAGTGATCAGAGATTGCAAGTTCATGGAGAACTTACCGTACAAGGAGTGGAAGGCGGAGAACTAAGCGAAGATTGGTGTGCGTCTTGGAGAGGTGAAGAGTACCGGCTTGGAGCATGCGGAGCTGTCCTTGGAGCTGAATAGCAGCAGCACAATTACAAGGCAATCTCCTCAACTGAATGGGGGAGAAGAGGAGGAGGAGGTGCAGCAAGGTGAGGAGCCTGCACTGTCACTTCCACCTTGTGCTACAAGTGCTTGCGGGTACCGACCAGATTTGCAGCAGCGCCATGAGAGCATCCAAGTCCCTGCAGCAAAGAGGGAGGACGGGGGAAAAGGAAGACTCAGCCCCCCAATAGGTTGAGCTATGACCGGCTTGGGCAACCTGCCAACTCAACCTTGACCGGTTCGGCTCTCATGCTAGGCGATGATGCGGAAGATGAAAGCGAGGAGTGCGCTTTTGCCTTCTTCTCTCCGGTGGAGATACTAGGGGAGCCTACAAATCCCAAGGAGGCTTGGGAGGGCCCCAATGGGAAGGAGTGGAAGAAGGCCTCAGATGAAGAAATGGGGAGCACCATCGAAAACGACGCGTTTGACTTTGTGAACCTACCTCCGGGGCGTAAGGCGATTTCTTCCAAGTGGCTCTTCAAGCGCAAGACTGACGCCGACGGCAACATCGAGTGCTACAAGAGCAGATTTGTAGCCAAGGGGTACCAGTAGCAAGAGAAGGACTACAATGAAGTATATGCTCCTGTGGTGAAGATTACAACCCTTGATACGGAGCAGCCTGCTGATATGATGACCAAGAGTTGAGCAGGAGCATCGGAAGTGTTGCAAGCTTGCTGGGATGGCTCTGAACTAAGGGGAGCAGATTCTAAGGCCAACAATTCGAGGGGGAGTTTGTTGGGGCAACCCAACGGCTTGGACTCGGCTTGTCGTCCTTGTTTGTGTGTGTGCATGCATGGCATGGAATGACTTGTGAGTCTTTGTCATTGCTATCTTGGGCTTGTGTGTGTGCTTGAATGGTGTATCACAATGTGGTTTGTGTCGGTCAGCCTATTGTGATTATAACTGCCCCTGCTGCCCCATCACCAGCTGCCACCCCACCTGCCACACCCTGCTGAATCCCCTGCTGTCCCATCCCCTGGTGATGTCCCATCCCCTGCCGCCACCCCATCCCCTGCTGCCACCCCATCCCCTGCTGCCACCCCATCCCCTGCTGCCAACCCATCTGCTGCTGTCCCATCCCATGCTGCCCTATCACACCCTGTCCAAAGCCCAGCTGAACCATCCCGTGCTGCCACCCCATCTGCTGCTGTCCCATCCCATGTCGCCCTATCACACCCTGTCCAAAGCCCAGCTGAACCATCCCCTGCTGCCACGCCATCTGCTGCTGTTCCATCCCCTGCTGCCCCATCACCTGCTGCCACCCCTTCTCCTGCTGGCCCATAACATCCATCCCCATCCGCTGCTGGCCCAACCCCGCTGCTCCATCCCCGGTTGATACCTCAACTGCTGCCACCCCATCCCCTGCTGTCCCATCACACCCTGCCCCATCCCAAGCTGCTGTCCCATCCTCCCCTGCTGCCCCATCTGCTGCCCCACCCACCTGATGTCGAATCCACTGTGGCTGCCATGGGTTTTCCCGTTCTGCATTTGCCCTTCTGCCTGATGGGTATCTGCATTCCCATTTCCATGCCTTTCTCGTTTGTGCGCATGTGATCCACGGAGATTAGTGGGCCCCCTCTGCTGCCTACCTGACGCACGTCGAGACCGTGCAGTGGCCCTTAGTGTCCCAGCTCCCCGCCGTGGCTGCGCCATAGCCCCTCCCTCTTCCTCACATTCATCCAGCTCAGACACAACTTCCGCGGCTAAGTCTCTGCCTGCGTCTCATGCAAACCGCTGCAACCGGCTCATCAACTTCCCATCTGAGACCACCCTAAATCTCGCTAACAGTTTCACTATCAGGAACTCCGATGGTTGCCTCAGGACCTGCATGTCGGCGAGCTAGCTCTTCGGCAAAGTATCCCGGGACCCCCCTCACAACAGCCTCCTCATGTGGTGCAGCAGCCTCCGGGACTCCGACGCTTGAATCCAAACATGCAGTTTCCTGTGCTGGGAGTACCTCATTTTAAGGCAGTTTAGAAACCACCATGCCTTCCTCTGCTTCCTTAGAAGTTGCTTCTGGCACCTCAACCGTGATGGCTCCATGCTCTGCTTGAAATACATCCACTTGCACAGTTCCATCAACCTCCATATTCCCTTCACCGTCTGCTTCCTCATCCGTTGTGAAATCGTCATCCTCCTCCCACCCTTGATGTGCCAAGGCTGCTATACCCATCTCTGCCAAACCCTGATTTTCAGGACAGGTTCCAGTAGATCCTGATTCTGGAACTTCATCTGTGAACTCCTACTCGTCCGAGTCCTCTGAGCAATCCTCGTCAACATCATCGATTTGTACAACCCATTCCTCTGCAGCCCCATCGACTGCTGCCATGCTGCCCAGTGCTGCCGCTGGCCCATCCTCTGCCCCAGCCACTGCTGCCACCCCATCCTCTGCTGCCACCCCAGCCACAACTGCCGCCCCAGCAACTGCTACTGCCTCTCCTGCTGCTGCTTCCCCTCCTACTGCTCCTGCCCCTCCAGCCACTGCTGACCCATTTCCTGCTGCTGCTGCCCCTGCCTCTCCTGCTGTTGCTGCCCCATTAAATTTCAATGCCCCTCCTACTGCACCACCCCCTGCAGCTTCTGCTGCCCCTCTCACTGCTCCCACCCCAGCCGAAGCACCAGCCCTTGCTGCCACCCCAGGAGCAGCCCCAGCCCTTGCTGCCACCCCAGCAGCTGCACCAGCCCTTGCTGCTACCCCATCAGCAGCACCAGCTCTTGCTGCCACCCCAGCAGCAGCACCAGCCCTTGCTGCCACCCCAGCAACACCACCAGCCCTTGTTGCAACCCCATTAGCAGGCCCAGCACTTGCTGCCACCCCAGCAGCAGCCCCTGCCCTTGCTGCCACCCCAGCAGCAGCCCCTGCCCTTGCTGCCACCCCAGAAACAGCACCAGCCCTTGCTGCCACACGTGGACATGTGCCCCTCATTTTGTGGTGACGTGTGCATCCTTCACAGATCGTAACCAATCCCCTCAAAAATCGGGACTGTGTGGGTCTGTAAGTTGATGTGATCAGTGGTGCTGCAACGAGCTTGGGCTTCCTTCCTAAGTTGCTCCCTAAACTCACATGTATGGCTGTTATGCCCCTTCAGTCCACACCTGCCACAGTTGCGCATCTTCGCTGCTCACTTGTTGCAGCATCTGGCCATCACCACCTTTGAGATACCCTGTCACGCCTGGACCGAGCTCCTCCAGCTTGTTGATGTAAAAGTCGAAGAGCTCGCTGGTCAGAGTTTCACCTGCCGCTCGAATGGATTTGCTCAAGTCCATTCCAAATTTCTTTGTGGCATTGTGGGTCAGATGCGTCACACAGAAAGAATCCCGCGCTCTTCCTAGGATATCTTTACATGCAGCTGCCCACCCCTTCCCATGGTCATGCTTTACCACCCACAGTGGGGAATTCAGTGGGGGGTAAACCTGGCATAAGTTCCTCAGCACAAACCCGCAATCCTCCTTACTCTCTGTCTCGACAAAGGCAATACCGAGTGACAAATGATGACCAGCACCATCCTGCACAACTAGGTTCAGTGTCTGTCCGCCCCACACAGTCTTGTTATGGCATCCATTAACAATCAGAATGGGAACTGCATTCTGCATTGTTTCTTTTGTCACATTCGGAATCATACAAGCACTGTAGAAGTGGCTATCGCATTTGGTTAGCGACACCACAGTTCCAGGTTTCTCCTTTGCGAGCATTTTCAGAATGCTTTTGATGTACTGAAACAAGTCGTCCGTCTGGAGAGGGTCATTGCCAGCTGCATCCCTCAATGCTCTCCAGGCCATGACATAGGTCGACTTCCAGCCTAGCGTCTGTTGCGCTTCCTTCTGCAAGCGGAGAGCAAACTCCATCAGGTCCTTCCGCATTGCTTTGTTTGGGGGAACGCCACAGCAAGCGGAGTGCGACAGGTTTGTTTCCGTAATGAAAATACCGGCTCCAGGTATGTACGTGAAATTGATCTGAAAAGGCCAAGCGGGCTTGTTGGACGGGATACAACCACGACGTCGACGAACAAAGGAGGGGCACCTTACCTCCAATCTGGTGGGTTTATTTCGCCTAAACACATTGACGCATTGCATTAACGCACACTTTTTCCTTGGTGGTTTCTGTTCTGGCCTGCCTGCCTGCCCCTCGATACTGAGGGGTATGAGATTATTATTATTATTTTCCGGTCCATTCGTGTCGAACCTCGGGGCTCGTTCGGTTTCCAGGTTTGCTGGGCGTCGCGCTGGGCCTTTTGGGCTTGGCTGATTTGTACGTGAGTCACGATAGGCTGATCTAGGCAGGCGGCTCAGCTGACGTTCAATGAAAGCCCATTCCCCGCCAATTTTAACGCAAGGGGATAACTGCCGAAAAATTTGAAAGCCCAACCACAGGCACAAAGCTTGTAGGTTAGGTTTGTGGGCTACCCATGCAGGCGCCTCTTTTGTGTTTATTGCTATGGCTGCAGACCTCAATTGGGCAATGTCAAAACTTGTACGCGGCCCATCGCAAAGCTACGCTAGGTGATGCATGTGGTTTCCCTTTTTGGTTTCCACTGGTTTGTTGACTTGGCAATGCTGGAAAGAGCTTTGGCAGGTTCTAAATCAACGAGTTATCTTACCAAACAGATGCCTACAGAACAGGGCCCTGGCAACATTCTGCAGGCAAAAAAAAAGAGTGTGGATTACATCAGAGCACCTTCTGAAAACGTGAAATTTTGCTAAATTCCCCCCCAAAACCAGCACAGGATACCCCAACCTAGTTACATCGAGATGCCTGCAGGACGGGCCCACCTGCAGGTGATATTGACGTCAGGGAAGCACCCCCCGTCGCTTTTCCCCTTAGCAAATCTGAGCAGACATCATGCAAAGTTGGCGTCTGCTCGATTGCAGATTTCACATTGCGCCTTCATTCTACAGGCCCACGGGGGCAGATTGGAAGCGTAATATTGCGAAGCAAAGGAAATTGCCCGTTGGTTTTTTCCACCCAAAGTAGTTGCGAACCTCCTCCTGCCAAATCGAGAAGCAGCGCCCTCGACATTGCGAAGCCCCTCGCACAATTGCGATTACGGGCATGTGGATTTGTTTTTGACATGCCCGTTGGTGTTTGGAAATCGTGGGGTAAAACCAACCTAAAAAAAAACACTGAAGCACACATCTTTGACACCAGCGACCAGAGTGGCGAGTGTAGAGAGATCGGTCAATTGTTGGAGCTCCGACCATCTTCCCCTTATTTTTCCCGCTAGGTGTTTCGAGGCACACGTGGCAATATCGAGGGCTAATTTCAGGTTTCCCTAGCCCATACATGCCTCTTCTCTGCCCTTTGCAAACGCCTCAAGTGGCGAGAGGCTCTTGGTATCGGAGAGGCACACATCCTTGACAGGTTGGAAGTTTGACTTGAAGTTCCAGATGATAGATTTCGTGATTTTGGTGGTGTTTTCTGCAGGCAATCCCATGGCGCTAGGCTCGGACGGAATCTCTTGGGTTCAGTGTGATTTTTTGGGCTGACCGGCAATCCGGACCAAATATGGTAGCCCCCCGAAACCCCACTCGCTTTTTCGCCAAGCGGATTTGTGGGTATGTAAAATGAAGCCTGCGAGTGGAGTTACATCAGGCGCAAGGGTGTACTAGGCCCTCACACCCCAAAAATGCGTCAGCCAAAGCTTGACCCCACCTCGCCAAATTTGCCTTGCCCATGTAAAAAAAATCAACTGAACAAACCCACCGCTAGACAACGTAGAAACACCAGGAGCACAAATCCATCGAACTGCATCTCACCAAACCCTAGCTCTTAAACCGCCCCACTTTCAACCCCGAATCATTCTCACCTTCCCTAGAGCAGCAGGTTTCTATTGCCCAAATTTGAAATTTGCTCCTTTCTCAATTTCGCTTGCGGTAACTACAATTTGCTCGCATGGCTTCCGAGGGAGGTTCGGGAAAGCCCACAAGCTTCCTGAATGTCGACATCGACGTCAACTTCAACTGCCTAGAGAACTGAGAAGATTTGGAAGAAAATTGGCAAGGCATATGCGAAGTGACTAGGAAGCTGCTGGAATACGGCGGAAATACAAAAGGGAACCAAGGTGCTGTTTTGCAAGCATTCAAGCCCCTGCACTAGTTGTGCAGGCAGAAACTACAAGAGCAGCTTCTAGACCCACCGAGGCTGCGAAAGTGGCTGCTGAACAGCTTTGTTCTGCAGGCCCACAACTCTGTCTGGCGAAAGAGGAAGCGTTTTGCCGGTTTGCCCAGAAAAATTACTCCGAGCCTAGCACCTTGGAATCGCCTGCAGAACGCACCACCAAAATAATGGAATCCTGGATTTGGAATTGTGCATCAAACTTCCAGCCCGGGAAAAACTGAGAGCCACCCGCCACATGAGGAATTTGCATAAGGCAGAGAAGACGGATCTACAACTGGGACAAACCCGAAATCTGTCCAAGAAATGCACGCATGCAAAATCTTAAAGACCTGAACCCTTTGTAAGAAACAGAGCTGAAAGGATTGATAAGGTAAGGAGCCCAAGGCTCTATAAGTACATGGCAAGGTGAGAGAGAATGGATGAAGGGAGGAATCGAAGGAAATCCCCATTGGGATCTCCAGAATTTCCAATTGGGTAATTGGAGATTGGAGGGATGACAATTGGGTGAGGTTGGGATTTTGTGAGTACACCCCAATCAACTAGAACAATCCTAACCTAAACTAGGATATAAAATTACAAATACAAAATTGGGATTTGCAATCTATTTCTAACACGCTTGGTCTCACCGTGGCAACCCCCGTTTTTTTTTCCACGTTGGTTTTACCTTTCTTGATCCAAACACCTACGTGCATGTGGAAAAAATCCCAGACGCCGAAGCTCGCAATTGTGTGCGGGCCTTCCAAGTGGGGAGTGCGATGCTTCTTGATTTGGCGGGAGGAGGTTTGCCACTGCCTTGGGTGGTAACCACCTTACGGGAAATTTCTTGTGGGGCTTTGCAACATTACACTTCCAACATGTCTTTCATGCATGTAGAATGAAGCTGATGCGCGCGATGAAGGGAATAATGGAGCTGCTCAATGGAAAGCCTCGCCAAAATTTAAGCGACACCCATCAACAGCTACTCAATATTGTAGCCCCTCAAAAGAGCACTATTCGCATCGTTGTAGGAACTGTACCACCGCATTTCCAAGATTCGCCTCACAAGTGTACTATCTTGATCACCGCATTAGGCAACTGACACTGGCGATGGATATTATTTCGTGGGCTCGGAATCAAAATTGCCTCGTTTCCACCTACCTCCCAAAGCCATGCCCCATGCCAGATGATTCCGTTTGTGCTATCGAACGACCCCCGGGAGCCACTGGGGAACCGAGTCTGAGGAAGGGGGGGGTGAAACGGAGGTGGTATATCAGGGTGGTCAAAGGGGGGTTAAAGGGAGAAGACCCCTACGCTGGTTGTGACATGGCATTTTTGCACTGGTGGGGGGAAAGGGGGAGTTTGGGGAAAACGGGGGGAGTTAACGGAGTCGCGAGGCATTGAATCAGAAGCCCCCCCCACACAGCAGCCCTCATTTTTACTGATAGAAACACTGTAGCGGGAAACGCAAGGTGAACAAGATAAAAGGGAGGGGTAAAGTGGATTCATATTGCTCAAACATATGCACACCCTAGCAGATGGGAACAAACTAAATGCTACAAGGGCATTCTCCCGGGGGTGTATTGTCTTACAAGCATCCTTGATGGGCAGTGTTGGCGTAAAGTTGAGCTGCCAAAATTCAATGGATTTGTTTTGGATTCTTGCTGCTAGGGATTATAGGCAAGAATCAACTCTTGATTCCTCTATAGGCGAGTGGAACTCTTCCGCTCAGGGGAAAATGGGTTCCCTGGATCAAGGGAGATTTCGTACCATGTGGTTACCACCCTAGCCAAACTGCACTTTCCCGCACTAGCCACGGAAGCCACGCGTGCAACTTGAAGCGCACGTGTGATTTCAAAAGAGGTATATGCCACACTAACCCCCCCGAAAACTGTTGCCCAAGTCAATGGTAACCATCCTGGGTAAAACTCATGCAAAAAAATAGATAGGGTTTGCTGAGAGGGCTTGCATTGTTTATTTCCCTAGGGCACAGAGACGTTGGCTGTGAGGAGTTTGGCGATCGCTGCTGGTATATTGCAGGATTGAGGACTACACCCAGGCACCTTGACATAATGCTGTCGCCATGTGCACTTCAGCATTTTGCCAGAAGTCCACTTGGCGTCATGTCATCGGAAAGGTTTGCCTTTTTGGGAAGCTACCCTTTGTGGTTCATGGACATCAACTCCACATATTGGCTTGCGTATTCTGTAGGCATCGTTACTTTCGCTGGTTCTAACATGTCAAGATAGGTTTGGATCTATTTTTTACTTTGGGCTGACCACCGTATCGAGCCAAAAAACCATTGTTGCAGAAGGCTCATGGATGCAATCTGCACTTTTCCATTTCTGCCTGCAGAACACAGCTGTGAGGTTACAGAACGGTCGGTTCTGAAAGCAGGCAAACTCTGGCGGACCCGGGATCGGGGAAGGTGGTCCCAACATTTCTTGTGATTAGGTGGCGAGGTTTGGGCCCTAATCGGCAACACTTTTAGGCCTGGTTCTCTATGCTGAGCAGATTAGTAATCGGCTGATATGAAACTTTCGTGATAAGCAAATACTACTTATCTAGGCTCCGTGATAAGCTGAAATGGTTTGGCAAAAATCAAATATCTTTGGATAAAATTGTACACCCTCATGACTGCAGAACGCCACATTCAGGGGTTGTCCTAGTGCATTTGTCTGCTTCGTCAAAGAAGTCCATTGGCCACACAACTTGTGTGTGGATGTGGCCCTCTTGATGCCATTTTAGCCCTGCACAAGTTATGTGAGGCCGCGTGATTCCGCCAAAAAAATGGCAGAGCTACGGAACAAGAAACCCAAGCTAAGGCAGGCAAAGCAAAAGGATGAAGGCGATTGGAGGAGATTTGGAAAGATGCTCTTGTGCACTGTTGAATTGCGTATCTGGGGCAACAACAAATTTTTGTTATTGCCGGAGTAACTTGCGCCATCGCTTGTTCAATCATAACTTGCGCAAGCTTGGCAAGCCAGGAAGGTGATGGCGCACTTGCCCTCCGCACAACTAGTGCGGTGCCCTAAATTCTTGCAGAATGAAGCCACAGTCCCTCTATCTCAGAAAACCACTGCGTAGTTTTCAGAAATCCCCAAGCGTTCCAGCAGGCTGGAGACTGAGGTGGACTTCATGCGAATTGTCGTGAGGCCACAGGTGGGGGGAGGGGGGGTGGGGGAGAGGAATTGTGAGCAAAAATCGAGCATCTCTCTCTCTCTCTCTCTCTCTCTCCCTCTCTCTCTCTCTCTCTCTCTCTCTCCCTCTCTCTCTCTCTCTCATACACACACACACACACACACACACACACACACACACACACACACACACACACACACAATTGGGCAGACGCAAAACTTTAGTAGACCTGTCTCTCCAATATCATCGAGCGCTTCCCTTTTCTCCCCCTAGGTAGCTGTCCGAAAGGTGTTTGAACAACGGATGTGCCCGCTGGGAGGGCGTGTTTTGGGGGAAAATATTTCCCCATGCTTTGTTACAGCTGCAGAAAAAAGGGCTACTTTTCAGTCGGTTCGAATGGAGGGGAAGATTTGTCCAAAGGGGAATGTATTCCATGGCCCAAAAACCGGCTTACAATACAAGGTTCCCCTGTTCGGTCGACCTTGGCTCGTGCGGAGGTCCGATGTGGCTAAACTGGAAAGTGGGCCATAAGTCAGAAAAGTGCTACCGAGCAGGGCACTGGTTGCAAAGCCTGCATGCACATTTCACCCTCCAAAGGTAGAAGGTGCCTTCCTGTCGATAGGAAGTCAAGCACATCTTTAGAATACCTCGCACATGCAAACAAAGCTGCTCACAAGAGAAACTTCTGATGCCATAAAAAAACTAGGGATAAAAGTGTGACGAGAACAAACCAATGAGCTACACTAGAGAGGCATTTTTATCTTTGTCCTTGATATAGCAAGTAGTTTCAGGTTACCCAGCTGCCAATGGTTCCAATTCACACCCATCCGAAAACCTCTAATTGAATGGTTCGCTGATGGAAGTGATTTGGATCTCGGGTTTGCCTGGTGGGAAAGGTGGACATTTGAGTTTGTTGTGCTTGATTCTGCTATTGAGTGAGTGAGTTCTACAAGCAATCAGATTCCGCTAGGTTCGGGACGGAATCATTCAGCCCGGCAGTTTTATTGACTTCCCTGCTTACCGAGCTGAAATTTTGCGCTTTCCTCTTTGATGGCAGAAGATTCCCATGACGGAAACACCTGCTTGCAGAACAAGGCAAACGTGCAAAAGCAAAAATTGTCGACTCACCGAAAGCATAACTCAGCACGGCGGGGCAAAGGGTTGTTGTTTAGGGCAGGGAGACTCATCAGCTTGGTGCCTCTTCTCTTCAACGGCCTTGGGTTTCTTCGCGTTGGCCCTTGTTTTTTTTTTTCATTTTTTTTTTTTTTCTGGGCGATGTTAGCTGCCCCGCACAACTTGTGCAAAGGCTAATGGCGAGCTACATTTGGCTTGATCTAGGGCCAAAACCGAGCCCGTGACTCCATGTTGCGCAGAAATGCCAAACGTTTTAAACAACTTGCTCGCACGTCTGTGCAAAATTGAGCCGTGGGCTCGGTTTTGGTACCAACTTAAGCCAAATATAGCCCGCCCTAAGAACACGGTACAAGTCACCACTTTTGATAGTCGTGGGCTAAGGGTTTAGGCCCTTGGGAGGCCTACCCTTAACCTCTCTACATCACAAAAACACACAATATTACGCTAAATTGTAATTCACACCGACTATAACCGCAAACTGGGGGCTAGGGTGAGGGTTGGGATTGGGTTACCAAAACCGGCCCTAGAGCCACTTTCTGAATTAACTTTCCACGCGAAGGTTCCCAGGCCCCGAGTTAGGGATGTACACCATAGGCAGAGCCACAAATTTGAATAAATTTGCATTACCAGGGTCATGTGCGCAGCTCGTTCACATAGGGCACTGACCAGGGCTCAAAATTGGTTTTGAGGCACCCTTGGTAATCAGTGTACTCAAAACAAATTGCCCTGTCTCTTAGGGTAAAAATTTCAGCACCCTTTGAAAATCAGGGTAAAGTTGTAAAAACATTTGAGTACCTTGAGTGGACAGGGTACTAAAATTATCACCCTTGTCTACTGCACAGTAAGGGCATGGTACTTCTACAAAATCTGGGTTGCGCAACTTGGCTGAGTTGCGCAACTCATGAAAGTAATGCCCTTCGTCAATGTTCGCCAAACAAGTTGGCAAACAGACAGAGAGAGATGCGCAACTTGGGTTGCACAACTCAAAGAATTTGCTGGCTTCACGCTTCTACGTGTGAAAGCAGCAAATCGAAATGCGAAAAATGATTTCGCTTCAGGAATCTGGTAACGGAGGTTTCGCGTTTCATTTCAGGCACTTCGCATTCTTTGAGCGCAACCTGATGTTCCAAATGAGTTGCGATTCCTACTCGAAAAGCAAATCCGAGGTTCCAGTATCGGGTTGCACTCGTCGCGACGGATTTTGCGAATTGCGCTTCCCGAGTTGCGTCTAGGCCTCCTGCTCCACCATCCCCTGTCGTCGCGACGGCAACAGTCACAACCAACCCGCCTTTCCGCTGGCCCTCTCTTACCTGTCCGCGCCCCCGGCAAAGCCAAGTAAAGTCAGCAAAAGCTGACATTTGGTTGGCAAGTAGCCTTAGTTACATCCCCCTTAGTTGCAGTCGCGAAGATCCTGGGCCCAACTCACCCGCTGGTGACGACGGACCCTTCCCGCTGACAGTAGCCAAGCTGCAGCTGAAGGCGCAGGAGTAGTGGCAGCGACACTTCCCTGGCTGATCATCTCCGAGACATCAGAAGGCCGGCCATGCATGAAGTGTTCTGTGTGTATGGTCTATGGTGAGGATCCTGACTACCAGTACGGGTGCAACGGTGAAGACGGCATAGATTTCCAGAAAAAAAAACATGCGGAAGCACCACCACAGCCTGAAGCACGAGGCCGCGATGGCGCGCAAGACAGCGCGATGGCAAGAAAAAAAAAAAAAACAGAGAAGCATCGAGGATTACGAGAAGCGTCGGCTGAAGTGTCTCATGGTTGTGGTGCTGTTCATGTGCAAGTCTAATGCTCTCATGCTCCAGTTTATCTCCCTTTTTCATTTCCTGGCAGAGCAAAACATGCTAGACATCCCTGTAAAGAACAATGGCACATACCTGAGTGAGTCAGCTTTCCATTGTTATTCAGCATGCCGAAACTGCTGTTTTGCTCGTTCTGTCTAAGTTCTTCCGAATACTTCTCTTTCAACATACTGACACGATGTTTTGTAATTCTTCTCGCAGGTAAGGATTCAACCAACTCGTCTTCAATCTCATCGGCTACTTGTATGCGACGCAGATAATACACATCAAGTCAAGCCCCTTCCTTGGCATCCAGCTGGATGAAAGCACTGATCGCCGCCGAGGTAAACATATGATTGTTTACCTCACATTTCTCCGAGAGTCAACGGTTGTCACGGAGTTTTTGGCTCACCTCACCGTGGAAAACAATGACGCCACCTCTCTCCAAGCCTTGCTGCTCACTCACCTGGAATCTTGCGGAGTCAACCTTAACTGGATTTGTGGCATCAGCATGTTGATAGGGGCTCAAACTGGGCTTGTGGCGCATCTCCAAATCCGTATTTTACACCTCGTACCCTGCCACTGCATTGCGCACAGGTAGGTTTCCCAATCGTTATGTTTATTCTGCCGTTTTTTTAAGCAACTGAGATTGAACTATTCTGTTGGCGTGTATGCATGGAGGCGTAGCTACGAAAGATGCAGCAATCGACTTTCCAGACTAGGCAATTGTCGACAAAGTCATGAAGTCCCTGTCAGACATCCTTGGTCATTCAATCATGCTGCACTTGCGCTTCAAGAAGCTCCAGGAGGTCATCACCGAGACGAACCTCGAGATGCAAGGGATACATAATATCTGCTGGCTCTCTCGAGGTGATGCTATTCAGCACCTCGTTGAGATTCCTTGCTGCCATCCTCCTGCTCTACGAGTATGACATGATGATGTACCACATTGTTATTAGCCTGAAGTTCCATTCCTTCATATATTTTTTGGCTGACGTACTTACCCAGTTGAACGCTTTGAACCAGAAGTTCCAGCGCCGCCATGTAAAGTTGCTCATCCATTGGGTGTTGAAATATGCTTGACATAGCTACTGAATCCTTTCTCCCATGTGCTCTGCTGGTGTCAGGTCGACGTGACTCAGGTGCTTAGGATTGTGGACAACACCATCCTCATGTTGCACAGCTGGTACGTCGACTACGGCTCACCGTTCGGCTTGACCGAGGGCGACTTCTTCGACTTCCTGCATCTCTATTCCACTGGATCTGATGTCACCATTGAAGAAACTGACGCTTACAACAATCCGACTGCTCACACCTATGAGCTCCACGTGTGCTCTCTCAGCGGCCAGACTAGTGGCAGGGACTTGGAATCCCTTCAAAAGCTGGCGACAACCATTGTAGTTGCAATGATCAGCTACCTGCAGGGCCATCTTAGTGACCTTTCATCGCTCAACGGTTCTCGACGCTTCAAACAAGTGATGTACCCTCGTTCAATGGCTTGGCATATGCGTAAGTTTCTAGAGTGGTTGCAGTCACTGCGCAACCTGTGGGAGCGTAATGCTTCCGCACCTGACACTCTCCCTGGTGAGCGTCTATGAACCCCTCTTTGAAGCTTGATTTGTGATATGTGTCTTGCTGTTTGTTTCCCTATACACTTACTCACCTCTGTTTATGTACCACCACCGTCTTCCCCCCCACCCTTTCCCACCCCGAAACCCTGTCAGATGTTCAGTGGGGCAAGGCCAAGGCTGAAGTCAACAGCTTCATGGCGATCATGTTGACCCACTATGACGAGCTCGGGTTTCATGACAGCCTGAAAAAACATGCCGTCAACTGAGGACTGGAGGACAGCATACCCAAATTTGGCACTCATCTGGATTGCTGACGCCGTGCTGCCGCAGAGCACAATGGAGTGCGAGTATGGCTTCAGCCGCCAAAATGTGATCAAAAGTTAGCAGCGGGGGAACCTGGGCGATGCGAAGTTGAGCGACCTGATGACGGTGTTGCTCCTAGAGTACGACAATGAGTGGGACGAACTGGTGGCTAGGTGGCATGGTGGAGTGAAGAAGTGGTGGCTGGCGAAAGAAGTGGTGTTCGGGGAGAGCTCTCGGCAGGTTAAGCGTCCTAAGTAGTCAGCAGCAGTCAGAGCGGAAAAAGCAGCAGCGGCAGCAGCACGACAAGCTGAGGTGATTGCGGCAGCAGAGGCGGCAAGAGTATTTGAGGAGGATGGGGCAGCGGGGCATTGCTGGAAGAGGAAGAGGAAGGGCAAGCAGGTCGTTGAAGACTCTGACAGTGAGGAGGAAGGTTGAAGAAGTTGGCAGCAGTGACAGCATCAGAGTAGTGTAACTGTAGTGCTAGCTTAGGCTGGATGTGGCAGTAGTTCTAGGTAGGCTGGAATCTGGATGCTGCTGAGCTACTGTATATTAGGTTGTGTAGGCCCTAGTTATGTTTAGGTATCTAGGTAGATTCTTTGTTGCTGATTTCTAACATTGCAAATAGTGCACTCCTGGGGATTCACATGCAAGAAAATTTCATCTGAGAGTTCAGACTCAGCTGAAAGTTTTGTCTGAAATCACAGACGGAGCCAAAAAAATTGTATAACGGTCAGACAATTTTTTTGACTCTTGTCTGATTCTCAGACGGGCCTATATCCTAGCGAGAACCCTGGTGGTTACATATATGGTAACCATATCTACACCTAAAATGTTCAAGTCTCGAACTCGCCTTGGTTCGAAATGTAACGCATGCTCAGGGACATGATTGGTCCTTCACTAGAATGACGCACGAAGTCGAGACGAGCTGGAGCAGGTGTGTGAGGGCGTACATGGGTTGCGCTTTACAGTGACGGAAACAATTGTCCGCATGTTTTGCATTAATTAGGGCCTTTAGGCTTTACGAACACTACACTTTTAGCCTTAAGGTTTAATGGTGTTACTATTTGGAAGGGGCACATAGTGGATTTGTTCACAGCACAAAGTTTCAGAAAAGTACTTGGATCTAACTCATACCCCAAAGGATATACGAAGAGTACATCCAGACAAATAGTTCCAAGCACAAAGGGCAAACTTCAGAACAATGTTTTTGGTACCTAGCCAGCTGGCATTTGGTCTTGATCACCGCACCCTGCTATGCATGTTACCTACGAGGTTAGTGCAAACCACGACATGGATCTTCTCGCACTCTTCCTGGACCCACCATTTTGCATAAGGGGGTGAGCAGTAGGAAAATTGCGAAGGAGTTGGGCGTAGGCAAGAGTATTGTGGTCGATTTCTGATTGAATGATATCTCTAAGACTAGACATGCTGATGTGTGGTCAAAGATGTCATTAGCCGATCGGCTCCGTCTTATCACGGATTGTATTCGTCGTACCGTTGTAGGGTAAAATCACAATCAGAGCGGCCAAAACTAGCGTAGACACTGCAAAACTAAGGGTGACGTAGCACGGTCGACTATGCAGCCTTGCACAACTAAAATAGCACTAGGATCCGCAGGTTTAGTTGCGGTGCAGCAGTCATAGAAGCCACAAAATTTCTGGAATATTATCCAAGGTCAGCTGCAATTCGTGTAGTCGCATGCTGAGTGGACACTTAATGTTCAGAAGCATGTGATCTGGTCAAATGGGACCAAGGTCAACTACTTCTGCTCCAATGACCGCGCATTTTCCTGGATTCGTAAAGGCACAACCCTGCAGCTCCACCAAATCAAACAGGCGGTAAACCATGGGAACAAGGCCCGATGATGGTGTGAGGATGTATGATATGTGCGAGGATGAGGTTCATACACAAGATTGACGAGCGCATGGGCAGGCCCCTGTATGAGGGAATTTTGCACGACGAACTCGGATTGACCCTCAATTTCTACAACATTTCCCCGCCTAAGGTCATTTTGGTGTGGACAATGACCCCAAGCATTTTATCATGCCTAGAGCCGGAATGACTTGGAGAGCATGAGTATGTAGCGTTGGGGTTGCCTTCTTCCTCATCAAACCTCAACCTCTGGGCTTACCAGAAGAGGGAGCTGGCCAAGTATAAAAAGCCTCCCACTAGAACGCTGGAGTTTTGGGAGCGGGTCCAAAACGAATGGGAGAAGATCCATGCTGAGGTTTGTTCTAACCTCATTGACAACATGCCTAGGAGGGTGCGGGTGGTGATCAACACCAAAGTCGGTGGGCTAGGTACCAGAAACATTGTTATGAAGTTTGCCCTCTATGCTTGGAACTATTTGTCCGAATGTACTCTTCGTATATCCTAGGGGTAATGAGTTAGATCCAAGTACTATTCTCAAAGTTTGTTCTGTAAACAAATCCACTATGTGCCCCTCCCAAATCGTACCACCATTAAACCTTAAGGCTTGATGTGTAGTGGTCATAAAGCTTGAAAACCCTAATTAATGCAAAATATGCGGACAGTTGCTTCCGTCACTGTACGTTGAGACTGCAACCTGGGTTGTGCCACTGGCAAAATACCCAATCTAACCCAACTAAATTCAGTTCAACCCATCTTTCACACGCCATGCAAGTTTTGGCAAACTCGGTAACCAGACAAGGTTGTGCAACCTCATGGGTTGCGCAACCCATGTACCACGCGTAGGGGTGTAACAGTTGCTTCGCCAAAATGATGCAGGTACTGTAGTCGGAGGCGTGCTGGAGAAGGTGTGAGGGGCGTGACTGGCCCTTGGCCAAAATCACGCATGCAGACTGACGTGAGCTGGAGCAGGTGTGAGGGGCCTGATTGGCCCTTTGCCAAAGTCACACATGCAGTCTGACACAAGCTGTACACAGTGAAGTCCGACCAAAACAAGAATCAGAAACTTGTCGAATCTGCAGGACTTCTATTTTTCTGTTTCAGTGTGTTTTCGGCGACACCCTATCTGGTCAGGGTAGATTTGGGAGCATAGCGAGGAAAGTTGACAAGGCAAGGCAATACAGTTGGGTATATCTATAAGAATTGTACCCCATATAAGTCTGAACCCAAGCTAGACTACTAGTCTAGAATCCCTTAAAGGTATATGAACGTTAACACATCCCCTCGTTAGGGTAGGGGGCAGAGCCTAATAAGAAATGGAAATCCACGGCAGCACTACCAGTCTGACCACTGAGACAGGGGCCAAAAGGCCAGTTAGCAAGTGTCACAAGGCAGCCGGTATAGAGTAGCAAGTATACTGCCGCTATAGTACAGATCAGGATACAAGCACAGGAGAGGCAGTTGAGACTAGACCATGCTGAGTACAGAACGGCTGATGGTCATGAGATCGTAGGGCCTTGGTGAAGATATCAGCAGTGTTGGCCTTTGAGGCCAACTGTCTTACACAGGCCTGATCTCGCTCCTGCAACTCACACAGCAAGAAGTACCACAGCTGGACATGGTTCGCCCTGCCCTCAGGTCTAGCCACTTGACACAGGAGAATCATGGCCCTCTGCTCACCGAAATCGGTAAGCAAGAACATCAGCCAGCAGAGATCTTGAGCGGCCATAGCCCCAGAGTAGACCTCTGCCTCACAACTAGACAGAGATACCGACGACAACCTAGTGGACCTCCACGAGACTGCACCAGCACCAAGACTAAAGCAGTATCCCTGTGAGGACCTGAATGGCTCAAGGTCGTCAGCCACGACGCGTCTGTGTGACTAGCTAGCACCACTGGCTCCTGTCATCCCAGCACAAGCCCCACTAGTGATGTACTCACAAGACACCGCAACACCCTCTTGGCAGTCGACCAATGCTATGGTCGGTGCTTGCCAACCACAACAAAGCGAGCAAGGATACTGAGAGGGTATGCTAGATCTCGATCTCGTTGAGTGCACATCATCAGGTACATGAGACACCCCACCAGCTCTGCGTATGGACCATTAGGCTCGACCAGCTCAGCGGAAACATGAGCACAGAGCTTGTGGTCCGCAGGCAGAGGGGTGGGCTGTGCTGACAAGAACTGAAGGCCGAATCGCTGGAGGATCCTGTCACAGGATTGAATGCGCTATGCGTAGTGCGAGAAAGAATGTAACTATTGAATGAATATTGAATGACAACCCCAAGGAACAACACAATTTATAGGCGAGCACTCGCGAGGTCCATTGAGCGAGGCATGAGTCTAGTTAAACGTGAATGTTCCAGAAAGAAACCATTTACCTCAAGAAGAAACTATTCTAGAAGCACTAGAGGATTCGCCAAAATACGGTGAACACTCGGTGCACGCAACAATTGTAAGAAATGATTGATTAGGTAAGGAGCCCAAGGCTCTATAAGTACATGGCAAGGTAAGGGAGAATGGATGAAGGGGGAATCGGAGGGAATCCCCATTGGGATCTCCGGAATCTCCAATTGCGTAATTGGAGATTGGGGGGATCACAATTGGGTGAGGTTGGGATTTTGTGAGTACACCCCAACCCACTAGAACATTCCTAACCTAAACTAGGATATAAAAGTACAAATACAAAAGTAGGATTTGCAATCTATTTCTAACACACCCCCATAGACCGCAAAACCCGGTCAAGGAGCATATAGCCCCATGGAACGAAGAAGGCGATGGTGGTCAGCCTTGCCAAGAGCCTTGGTAAAGAGGTCGGCGAGGTTGCAATCTAAGGCGATGTACCATACCGTCAGCTGGTCACTCTAAACAAGATCTCGGATGAAGAAATGATGGAGTTCAATATGCTTGGTGCGAGAGTGGGACACAGGATCCTTGGTGAGGTGAATGGTGCTCTGGTAGTCACACCATAGGGTGGGCGACTGCTGGGGGTAGCCTAACTCAGCGAAGAGAAAGGAGAGCTAGCGTGCCTCTTGAGGAGCCATTGTGCCTGCGTAGAGCTCGGCCTCGCAGGACAACAGGGAGACTGTAGAGGACCGAGTGGAATGCCAGCTGATGACTCCGCTACCAAGAGTGAAGCAGTACCCTTGGGAGGAGCGTCTGTCAGTCTGGTCATCGGCCCATGAGGAGTCTGTGTATCCCTCGAGCTTGACTGGAGAGGTATCACCGAGAGTGAGGATGTGAGACTTGGTGGCTTGTAGATAGCGGAGGACCCTCTTGGCTGCAGACCAATGCGAGGCAGTGTAGCATCCGGGGGAGAAGTACCGAGAGAGGACACTAACCAGGTAAGCCAAGTCTGGTCGAGTGCACATCATGGCATACATGAGTGAACCGACTAGCTCAGGGTACGGGTCCTTGGAGGTGTCAGAAGAAGGAATCGAAGGGGCCGTGAGCTGATGCTGTAGTGGGAGAGGAGTGGAGACAGAGTTACTGGAGTCCATGTCGAACCGCTTGAGGAGGTTGTCGATGTGAACTCCTGAGAGAGGGTGATCGTGCAAGCCTAGCAGTGACGAGTGATCTCCATCCCCAGGTAGTTCTTGAGGTCACCAAGATCCTTCATGAGAAGGGCGGAGCTGAGAGCAGACTGGACAGCTGCCATCTCGGCTGGATCTCTGGTGGCTAGAATGAAGTCATCGACGTAGACGAGGATGTAAAGGGCTCGGAGGAGTGACGAACGAAAAGACTGGAATCTGAGGTGGAGGGATGAAAGTCAAGTGCGAGGAGGACTTCCTTCACCTTGTTGTGACACTCACGAGGAGCCTGCTTGAGGCCATATACTGGGTGCTTCAACTACCACAATGTGTTGGCAGGATAAGTGCCAGGAAACACCGATGGGCATTCCATGTGTACATCCTCCTTGAGCTAGCCTTGGAGAAAAGCGGAGGAGGCGTCCATGGACTTGATCTCGCAGTTGCCGCGAGCGGCTATATCAAGAAGAGCGTGCACAGTCGGGAGCTTGGCCGTGGGCGAAAGTGTTTCGAAGAAGTCGAGATACTCCTTCTGGGTGAAACCCTTCACCACGTATCGTGCCTTGAACAGTGGAGCTTTGCCTGAGAGTTGTTTTACTCCGTAGATCCATTTTCCGCCGACGATGTTAACGCCGGAAGGGGGAACGACATCGTCAAAGCTGTTGTTGCGAATGAACGCCTCATTCTCCACATCCATTGCTGCCTTCCACTCCTTCTTATAAGGCCCCGAGAGAGCTTCCTCTTTTCTGCGAGGAGTCGGAATGGTCGGGTTCTCGGGGAAGTAGAGGGAAGGCAGACAGTAATGTCCGGGAAGATGTGAGAGAGAAATTGGCAGACCGCGTAGGTCAAACAGCTCCTCATGCCTGTCCTCCATAAGTGCACGGGGGGGAATACGGATGGAGGGGACATCACACCCGGCAGGAGGAGGCGGGGTGACCGAACACCGGATGGAGAAGGCGGCTGGTCCCCAGGCGAGAGGCGGAGCCGATCCCTTGGAACGAGTGCGACTAGAGACCGGAGACGAAGGCAGCTGCAGTGGGATCGGAGGGACTGGGCTCTTACGGTAGGAGACTGGTGAGCCGGGCTTGACGCGTAAGGAAGGCGGAGCAAGAGGAGGTGCCGCTGCAGAAGATACCGGGGAGGTCGGGTGAGACACGCCGGACAAAGAAGGCCCCGGAGAAAGGGCAGCGGCCGGAGTTGGGGCATCGAATTCTGCCCATACAAGCGTCGGGGGAGGTGGACGAGGCTCGCCTGTGGTCGCAGAGTGGAAGGGGCGTGTCTGATCGAAGATGACATCACGGCTGCGAATCAGCTGTCTAGTGATGGGGTTGAGGAATAAGTAGGCTGGGGAATCAGAGTTGTGCACCAGGTAGATGCAGGTCTGGGTTTTGGGACCAAGCTTGGCACCTTGCTTCCTACGCGTGTGGGGGCTGAGCAACACATATGCGGTACACCCCCAGACGCGTAGAGAGCGGGCGGAGGGCGTGGCCCCAAGCCAGAGAGTGGTAGGTGTGGTGTCGGGCCGGTGGAGATGCGAATAAAGATTAAAGAGGAGAGCCGCATGGAAGAGGGCATATCACCAGAGTGACCGTGGTGCATTGGCGTTACTGAGGAGGCAGCGAGCGATTTGAACCAAGGTGTGGTTGCAGCTCTTTACAATGCCGTTCTGCTGCGGGCTTTCGGGGAGCGTGAAGGTTTGCCGAATCCCTTGGGTCAGGCAGAAGTTATCGAGTTTGCCATTGCAAAATTCTCCCCCGCCATCAGAATGGAGGCACTTTTGAGGAGTGCCGAACGTGACTTGAGCCTGGCGCACCCATGCCATGATGACGTCATATGCTTCCGCCTTGGTATGCAGGAGGTGCACAGAAACATACCGCGAGTGGACATCAACTAGTGTAAGAAAGTATCGATGAACGCCACGGGATGCGACTAGAGCTGGGCCCCAGACATCCATGTGCACTAGGTCCAGTGGAGCAGCTGCGACGGATGGGGAGGAAGGGTGCGGCTGCTGCCTGAGCTTGCTCTTGGTGCAGTCCATGCAGGTGGGTGCAGGTGAGTCTGTTGGTGGAGGAAGCGTCGACGGGAGGCCAAGAAGAAGTTACTTGGAAGCCATGTCGGCAAGTGTACGGAAGTTGGGGTGACCCAAGCCATGATGGTAGAGGATGGTTGGGTTGGCGAAGCTGCGACAGGAACACGGAGTGGTGTTGGCAGCTTGCGCTTAGAAGAGGGCGGCGAGAGGTGCAGGTGAACGCAACGTGTAGAGCTTACTGCTGTTGAGTGTGAAGCGTGATAGGAGCTTGTTGGACTTAGGGTCAAGGAGGTCACAGTGATCCGAGTCTGCTGGGAAGATCATGGTGACGCCTGCCTGTTGGAGGTCATATTGGGCCACAAGATTGTGGCGTAGTGTGGGAACACACATACCGGTGACACTGCCCGAAGGAAAAGCTGGGCACGGAACTGTGGAGGAGCCCTTGGCATGTGTTGTGAAACTGGAGTCTGCTCCTAGTAGACGGATTGGTGTCTCGTATGGCTTGAAGGAGTGTTCTTCCTTGAGAACCGTGTGAGTGGCCCCACTGTTGAGGGTGAACTCTATTGTGGCTGAGGTGCTTTGTGAGCCGGGACACTGCAAAATTGTCTCATTAATCATGGCACTGCCAGGGAACAACATGTTGAGGCGTACATCAGTAGGGGGAGCTACAGCCGCCTGCACCGATTCCTGCGCTTCGACTTGATTGACCTTGCGAGGAGCACGATTGACCATCCAGCTTGGCGGCTTCGAGGCGGTCCCATTGACGGCATACCACTCGTCATCCTTCTTCTTGAAGCAGGAGGCAAGGCCATCGTTGGTGCCGCTACACACCTGGCCCGCACGAGGGCCACGCTTGATGACGTAGGGACACGGGGGGAAGCGTTTGCGCTGGAATGGCGCCGAAGCGGCATAGGCTTGAGGCATAGGAGCACGGATTGCATTAGCCTTGGCTTGAGCACTGTTGTCCTTTTCGACAGAAAGGAGCGCGGATGAGACCTTTGCAAATGTGAGGTCCGCAGGAACATCTTGCGTGTGACTTCGCATGACGGAGTGAGGCCGAAAAGGAGAGCGGCTGCAAGGGATTGCTCGGGGAAGACTATCCCCAACTGTTTGAGTTCACCATGAATGGACTGCACCTTGGTGTTATAGTCCGCCATGCCTGGCGAGTCCTCGAGCCGCACTTGGAACATGCTGGGGATGAGTAAAGCAACTCCCACAGCAGTCTTGTTCAGGAAGCGGTCTTCGAGGTAGAGCCAAATGGCGTTGGCAGACGGGTAGTTGTGGTAGGTTTCGACGAGTTCGGGAGGAGTGGTGCCCATGAAGACACTAATGACCGCACCATCGGCCTTCTCCCAAATTTTGTACTTGAGCAGTACAACAGCATAAACAGCTTCGGTGGCGGCATTGGCTGGATCGGCAGACCTCTCGGGTTTAGGAGGCTCTTTGCCGTCACCAATGTTGAGAAGAACGTCAGTAAGCTCGAGCCCCTTCATCTCGCGACTGAGGAGGTGCTTGTCGACACCATAGCGCCAAGCCTTGTAGTTGGAGCATGTACCGTCCGGCTCGAGACGAAGGAGCGGGATCGGGTTGGCGAGTGAAGTGGTTGATTAAGCCATTCCCGTTTGATTTTTGCGAGGCGACGCTCTTAAGTCACCAATAAGTACTTCGGTGCACAGCGCGGCACTTCTGGAAATCGGTCGACGAGAATTGCTGAAAATCACTGAGATGGCTTCGCCGAAATGCTGCTAAGAAGGAAATGGCATCGGCGGGAATTTGTTTAAACACCGACTTGAAACTAAATCTGAGCCTAAGTCTAACCCCGGACCCACACACCCCCCCACACACCCCCAGGCCCTGTCCCGCAGCTACACAGCTCCGCAACCAGCTCTGCAACCAGCTCTGCAACCTACTCCGCTCCGCTTCAACCTGTGTACCTGCTCTTGCTTGACGCAAGACGTTCGTGGAGGCGATTCTGCGAGGGGAGTGCGCCTATGCTGGCGGGGTCTGAGAGGAAACTCGAAAACGAGTTTTAAGAGATGGTCAAAATTGAGATTCGACCAAGGAGAACCGAGGAGGAAATCGACGATAAGAAGCGTGAAAGCTTCAGAGATGAGAAATTCAAAGAGGTCAAGCGCGAAGGCAGTCGACGATGAGATGCGCGACTGCAGAGTTGAGCACGTCGAAAATTCCGACGACTCGAGATGAATGTTGCGACGGTGAGGTGCACGTAGCGCGGGCACGTTAAGATGCCATGTAAGAAATAGAGCTGAAATGATTGATTAGGCAAGGAGCCCAAGGCTCTATAAGTACATTGCAAGGTAAGGGAGAATGGATGAAGGGAGAATCGGAGGGAATCCCCATTGGGATCTCCGGAATCTCCAATTGAGTAATTGGAGATTGGGGGGATCACAATTGGGTGAGGTTGGGATTTTGTGAGTACACCCCAACCCACTAAAACATTCCTAACCTAAACTAGGATATAACAGTACAAATACAAAAGTAGGATTTGCAATCAGTTGATCACAGGCACTTATGATACCCAAGAATAATCAAAATAACCACTTTGGATAAAATAATCCGAGTGATAGTAAGGAGTATTGTAGGTAATCAATAGTGTCATAGAAAATATAGAAATTGTCCTTTCTCCTAGGAAACCTATCCTACTCTCACACTTCCCCCCCCTCAAAGCTGGGTGGTATGTGTAATGCACTGCTAGAGTAAGTACAGGCGGAGAGCACGAGTAGCGTTTCCCATGTCGGATTCCTTAACCGAGCTGTCCTCAGACGGGTCATAGCCCTTCCGATGGATGAGAAACTCGATTTGGCCTTGACGTCGGCGTCGATGAGCATGCAGACTCGATCTCTTACTCAGGTTCTCCGCTGATGGTGATAGGAGTAGGCGACGGAAGCTGTCGTCGTGAGTAGAGGTGATTCGGGTCCTTGTAGGGTTTCAGGAGTTGCCCATGGAAGGCATTATGAATCCTCCATGTGGTTGGGAGTTTAAGGCGGAAGGTTATAGGATTAAACCGTGCCCCCATGACAAAGGGTCCACAGAACTGAGGCAGAAGCTTAGAAGGGATGTGGCGAAGGTCAAGGTTCCTAGTGTCCAACAGAACAGAGTATTCAATCTGTATCTGATGGTCCCTTTGGCTCTTATCTACTTGTCCTTTCTGGGAGGTTTGCTCCTTGTGGAGGTGCTTTTGTGTAGTATCCTAGAGTTGATGCATGGCAGTGATGAAGTCGTGTGCCGGTTGAACTTGAGCAGGAACAAGAGGCTATTGTGGAGTGAGGGGATGCCGTCCGTAGCAAAGGAAGAACGGTGTTTGTCCTGTAGCACAGTGGTTAGCGTTGTTGTATGAGAATTCCAGTAGATGTAACTGCTGGTCCCACATGCTTGTGCCATCCTTGAGGCAACCCTCAGCAGCTTCCATGATCCGGTTTAGTCATTTTGTCTGCCCATCAGTCTGTGGATGGTAGGCGGATGACATCGCAGACGAGTTTCAAGGAGTCACATGAGTTCCTTCCAAACTTGCTAGTGAACTTCAGATCTCTGTCAGAAATCAGTCCTGGGGATCTCATGGAGGTAAGCGACTCGGTAGAAGAACAGTCGAGCAGTTTCTATGGTAGTGGCGTTCGCGTGCGTAGCGATGAAGTGGCCGATTTTTTTGAATTTGTCGATAACCACCATGATTGCATCGTGTCCTACTGCCATACGCGGGTATCCTATAATGAAGTCCAGGCTCACTGTATGCCAAGGCTGTACAGGAACGGGCAGTGGTTGGAGGAGGCCTTCTGCTTAATGCTCTTCATTCGCTGGCACGTATCGCAAGATGTAACAAACTCCTGGACAAGGTCCTAAATAGCAGACTTTTTTGTCAGATTGTTTGATTTTCAGACTGGTTTTTAGGGGTTTCTCTGATTTTTCAGACAACGGTTTGAAAATACTCTGATTGGCCTAGACAAGCTTTTAAGATTTCTCTGAATTTCTCAGACTAGGTGTACCAGTTTCTCTGATTTTAGACAAGTGAATCGAGTTTCTCTGAAACAGAGACATTCATGTGTACCGGCTCCACACACACCCCTCACACTCCAAAGATTTCGACGAAGTCCCCCACACCAGAGACATTCCTCCCCACACCCCTCACATACAAAAAAAAATGCTAAGTTCCCGACACCAGAGACATTCCTTCCTCCCCACATCCCTCGCACCCCAAAAAAATCGGCTAAGTTCCCCACACCAGAGACATTCCTCCCCACCCACACCCACACCCCTCGCACCCCGAAAAAATGGGCTAAGTCCCCCCCCCACATCAGAGACATTCCTCCCCATACCACTTGGGGACGGGGGCAAACCCTGAAACGGCAGGGCTAAAAGAGAGGGCTGCCTGCACGTGACACGTCACGTGAGTCTCATCGCCCTTAGGACCTGCTCGAAAAGTGTGCGTTCTTAGCGGACGCTCTCGAAGCGTGCCAGCAGTCCTATTGCGCACGTTTCGAAATCGGCTGGAAATCGTGCCCGAAATGAACTCCCGCCAGAAACGACAAATCATGGCTGACGAAAAGTAAATACACGACTTCGTCATATTCGGGCAGATTCGTCAATGCTGTGGCAAAAACAGGGAGGCCTCCTACTACCGTAACTCCATTTCTTTCGCCAATATCTTTTGGTTTTCGCTGTGCAGAGCATTTGTCGTGTCAAAGGCTGGACACAAGGCCGAAGCAAACATGCTCTCTGTGGTCGAAAGGTGAACATCGCGACATCTACATTCCCCGTAGTTTTTTTCCGAGCATGTACAGAAGACGTAAAAAGCGCGTGTTAGGGTAAAATGAAGTCGCTGGACATGCCCTAAGTCTTCATATGACGGTCAGATGAAAGTTCAAAGCCAAGTCTGATTTTCAGATGGCCAAAAATCCTAGCAGAGTCTCCGGTTTGGACGCTTAGCGGTTATGCTCGTTTGTAACCCGCAACCACTAATTATTTGAAGTGCTGCAAGTCTCATCATCTCATGCAAACAGACTATGCAAATACGTTTCTCTGAATTTTCAGACATTCGTTCTAGATTTCTCTGAAAAATCAGACAACTTTTTCCTACTTCTCTGATAGTGAAAAGTGCATCGGACAAAATGTGCAAACCTTGTCTGATTCCTTAGACACGATTTTTTCCAAAAGAGAGCCCTGCTCCTGGATGTCTGTCGCCATGTTCGGGTAGTTGTAGCATTTGGCGACGCCTGTCAGGGTTTTGTTGCTGCCAAAGTGTCCAGCTAACACAGTGTCATGATATTCCTCTAGCGGTAGCTGCTTCAAGGGTGCATATTTAGGTACCCACAGCTTCTTAGTACCCTTCTTATATGCAAGCCCTTGGTCCCATAGAAGGAGTCGGCGTCTATCTGCTGCTGGAATCTGTGGGTCAGTGTTGTAGCCGTGCTGGAAGAGGCCTTTGAGGAGATGGTTCATCCCTTGCACTTGGAGGGAGGCGAGGTTCGGCGGTCTGCTGCAGAAGCCGAGACGTTTGACGGTGGTGTCGGAGGAAAATATATGGGAGGCTCTGCTATCTACTATGTCTCTGGCGTTGCATACTACCATCAAGAGCAGAGGAGTTTTGGACTCCCCCGTGTAGTTGAGAATCTTTCCACTAAGAGGGTCAAAGGGTATAGGGGTGGAGGACTTATGGGAAATAATGGATCCATTAGATTCTAATAGTGCAGCTGCTGCAGTAGGTGTGATAGGCAAGTGGTGTGTGAAGGGCGGATCCAGGGTGTAGGGTGTAGGGTTGGCTCGCGTCTGTGCCATCACTGGTGTCGACGTCGAAGGTGGGATTCCAGGTCATTGTAGCTGCCTTTGGACCTCCAGCTTCCCCCTCTACTGCTTCAGCCATGTAGCCACTCTGCATGGGGTCCATGGTGGCGTTGAAGGCTGGTTCGGAGAAAGGATATTGGCTCTGACAAAGGGCCGATTGGCTTTGACCGCTTTTAATTCCCCCCCAACGTTCGCCGGCACTGGAATAATTTCCAGAGGTTTTTGCTTCAATTGGAGACCTTCCCAGAACTTTTTGATAGCAGTAGAGACCTTAATTTCATTCTAAAGTAGAGCTTCTTTATAGGATTAAGAAAGCTTATTTTCAGGTGAAATAGGGTATTTTCCGTGGTTTCCCAAAACGATCGGGTGTATTTTCGCGGAGGTTTTCTGCTCCTCGGTGATTTCCCTTGACAAAATCTGGTCCTTGGCGACTACATTCGTGTCATGATTTCTCCTCGTTAGTGCCCAGTCATTCAGGTGCCGCTGATTTTTGTCTAGACTGACTCTGATTTTTCGGATCTTAACCCATCCGCCAGGTAGATCCGAAATCACTTGCGACGACCATTTTTTTGCTTCTGATTCGACGAGTCCTTGCTCAACAACTCTTCCCCACGGTTGGTGCTACCAAGTCCTTGCTCAGGAACTCTCCCCCAAGGTCGGTGCAAATCGCATTCATAAGACGGTCTTGTTGCCGCTCCACCATCGCCAACCAATCAATCTTCACCGTCTCAGCTACGTAACTATTCTTGAGCAGCACATACACCCAAGTCATGCGAGTGTAGACATCCACTATAGTGGGGAATTACTCAGCTCCAGCAGCTCCAAGCTTTAAGGGGCCCACCACATCCATCACCACCTCATCAAGTGGTGCCTTCGCCGTTGTCTCCGAGCTAGGGAACGGGTAGCGGGTGAACTTGGCTTGCATGCATGTTGGACAGCCAAGCACCTCATTGGGCTCCCCCTTGACACGTATCTCAATGACCATCTCTGGCTTAACTATCTGCTGCAAAATGGGCAATGCCACATGCCCCATTTGCCGATGCAAGGTCAGCCAATCACACTATCTCGTAGTGGAAGATGGGTTGGAGAAAGCGGCACTCGCAATTGTGCCCTACAAGCTCTCTCCTTTATCCTTTGCCACTGCTTATTTGCTGATCTTAACCTTCTCCTCCTTATTTTCACCATCTTTGGTTGCTTCACCACTCTCCTTGGGTTCACACGCCTTGCTGGTCTCTCCACGACTGCACTTCTTCGCATCACTCTTGGTGTCACCTTGGTTTCCGTCATCACCGCCACCAACCGCTTCAGTCTTGGTGCTGACGCTTGCTGCCACTTGCGTCCCCTTAGGCATGGGTACCATAGGGATTTGCCAAATCTCATTGTAGATGTCCCAAAGCTTCCGCTCACGAAGCCTCGCGGTATAGGTTTTGGATCCCTTGGAAGATGTGTCCATGCCGGCCTTTTGCAAACGCCGCACGGAAATCAGGTTGGCTGCAATGTTGGGCACCCAAAGCACGTTCTTGAGGCCCACCATCTTCCCATCAGCACCCTTGAACCTGGCCGTGCCCATGCCTTTCACCTCTGCTCGCTGCCCCAAAGCCGATGTAACATGCTTGACCGACAACAGTTCGAGTTTGGTGAGCAAGTCCACACGAGGTGTCATGCTATAGGTGGCGCCGCTATCGATCACCCAAAAGTCCAGAGAGTGAAGAGTGACCTTTCCCACAGTAGCTGGCTCCTCAAAGCCTTCCACACCTCCTCCTGCTGCTGCCGCTTGCTTCACTTAGGCCTGTCTCGTAGTCTCCACCTTTCATGCTTGCCGCTTCGCTTCCACGACCACCACAGCCTCCATTACCACTGCCTCTTCCTCCCCTTTCACCTCTGCCCTCTTGGCATCGAGAAAGGGTCCATCCTTCAGGCAATCTGAAGCAATCTCTCCACATGTGGCCGGTCTTGTGGCAAACGTGACATTCGCCATCAAATCGACCGCGCCCATGCCCGTAGCCATTATTGTTGTTGTAGTTGTTGTGTGATGTCATCATATGCTATCACATTCTGTCTGCCTCCCATCCCTTGTTTCAATTCGCATGCATGGTTTAACTGTATGTAAAAGAATTTGTGTGGTGTGTGTTTTAGAGGCTGGGAATGTGTTTTGTGATATTCTGTCTGAGCAGTTATTTGTGATGATAGATCTTGAGAAGATCTTTCCGACGCAACAAGAATCCCTTCAATCGGAGCAAGAACGCGAAAGCTTTGAAGATTCAAAGTTCATGAGCTTGCGTTACAATTGCGGCGGTTACAAAGTGAAGTTGTGGGGTGACTCTATATGGAGTTGGGACCTTTGGGGTTGGGGAAATTTGTCACTCTACTGTAACAGCTGCAAACTGGTTGGGAAGAACCAAGCTAGGTTTGCAAGGGTGGCCAACTTGGTTGGATTGGTTGGGAAGGGACAAATGTCAAAGTTGGGGTTCCTATAGGGAGGGAATCTTTGTGCTTATGGGGTTTCCTTGGTTGGGGACTCTCTTGGGACCTTCCCTCTCAATCCCTCTCTTCCATCCCAACCTTTCTCTTGCTCCTCTTATTCCTTATGAGATTCTTTTAAGTTCTCCTCCTACAGCTTACCCCTCAGTGCGTCGAAAGACATAGCGTCGCGAATACTCCATCAATCGACGTGATTCAAATTGAGAACGGTAGATACCATTACAAGCTACAATATATACAAGTTTCGCGACATTCCAACAGCTAGTGTTTTGTCGAAGTCGTTTCTTGTGAAGACGACTTTTCTGTCCAGAATTTCGGATTTATATTTTGAGTATTTCTAGCTCCTAAACACACCTAGACTCCGTCCTTAATCTTTACAAGTGGTATCAGAGCTATATTGAGGACATTGAGAGGAGTCTAAAGAAGTTTGAAGACCCTTCTAGACCCACCATGGCCTGTGGGTGTGCCTAAGTGGTGTTCTAAAGGTTGGATGTGTCTTCCGTTAAGGGGAAACTCTGCCGAAATTTCGTGGACGCCGACACTTGTGAAAATATCGAGGGAGCTGAGTGTGGACAGCAAAGGGGAGCTGAAATTCGTCATTTCTCAAGGAGAAGATGAATGAGAGGGGAGGAGATGCTAATGGAAGAGGAGCTGTACCTGAGAAGACAAGTGAGCCGCCGCCATCAAAAGTTGAAGCTTAGGATGGCTCCAACTATGAAGAATGGAGGAGGCGGATGAGGAGTGCCTTCAAACGATACAAGCTACTGAAGATTGATGTTGGGGAGGAGAAGATGTCGGATGAAGGCGAACCACATGAACGGTGGATTGAGAAAAGCGCGGTGCTTTTCGACCTCATCCTTCAATCGGTCAACAAGGAGATGTTCGAGCACATCAAGGATCTTGTGAAAGCAGATGATTCGGGTCCAAGGGCGTGGAAACTACTACGCGATGTGATTCAGCCCAACACTCTCCCGATGGTGATCGTGCTCGAGAAGGAACTTGCTGCCATCTCCATGCGACCAGGGGACGATGTGAAGCCGGTCCTTGACAAGATCAAGGACACCTATGCAAGGATGGCAGCAGCGGGCAGCAGTGTATCTCAGCTGCAGCAGTGCACCAAGATCATCTCGGTGTTGGACAACTCTTGGGACAACCTCATCCCCACCCTCAACTCTCAGCAAGATCAATGGACACCTGAGTGGCTAAGGCAGCAGATTCTGCAGGAGGACTTCCGCAGACGCCATGTGGGAGGTGGTGCCTCCACTAAGATTGCTGAGGGGTATGGAGCTGCAGGGCGCCTCAGAGGAAGAGGGGGTTGGACAGGCCGAGGCAGTGGGAGGAGCTTTGGCAAAGGTAGAGGCCGAGGTGACTATAATGAGGGGCATGGGAGCTCTAGTGGCAGGGGGAGTACTAGAATGGAGGGCACCTGCTGGTACTGCAAGAAGGTCGGGCATCCTTGGTTCAAGTGCTTCAGTAGGCCGGAGGGATGGGCACCTCCAGGCATGAAGCCACCCAGTGATGAACGCGCACAAGGTGGCACTGTGCAAGGCTCAGGTGCACAAGGTGAAGGTGCACAAGGTAATACCTATCCTGGGATGTTTCTCATGGTTGAGGATGTGCATGGGCATGAGGGTGATGTGGGATCTGTGGGAAAGGTTGTGATGCACCCTCTCACGCACTGGGTGATTGATTCAGGTTGCACCAGTCACATGACCCCACGGGCAGATTTGCTTGATAAGGTAAAACCCCCTGGGAAGATTAAGTATGTGGCAGCAGCGTCAGGTTCTTTGCTCCCTGTAATTGGTTTTGGGAATGCCAAGGTTAAGGGAGCTAATGGGGAGCTTGTGGGGCTTGGAAATGTTCTGCTGGTTGAAGGTTTGTCTGCTAACCTTCTCTCAGTGTGGCGACTGCAGAAGAGCAAGGCCGAAGTGACCTTTGGACTAACCAGCAGCCATACAAAGCTTGGGAAGAAGGTGCTGTGGAGTCTGGAAGAGGAGACCAACTACATCAAGGACCTGTGGCAGATGCCCAGCATCCCTTGGAATGGGAAGACTCCAACAGCAGCAACGGCAGCAGCGGCAAAGGCAACAGCAGGAGGAGATGCAACTGCACCAAATGATGGGGTCCTGGAAGCAATCAAGAAAGTGCAGCAGCAGCAGACACATGGTGAGGTGCTTGCTGGTGTGGATGCGAGTGCAGCATGGGCTAAGGCTTCATCAAGGAGTGGTGAGGCCGATTGGGAGACATGGCATGAGAGGCTGTGTCATGTGAACTTCCCTATGCTGCAGAAGTTGGTGAAGGATGGGAGCCTGAAACGATTGGAGGTCAAGGGAGGAGTGAAGGAGATTGGGAGCTGCCCTACATGCTTGGAGACCAAGTTCTCCAAGTTCCCCTTCAACAGCACTACAGGACCAGCCAAGACCCCACTTGCACTTGTGCACATGGATGTGGTGGGGCCCACAAGAGCTCCTTCTCTCTCAGGCAGCCGCTATTTCTTGACAATTGTGGATGACCACACTCGAGCAGTGTGGGTTTACCCTTTGAAGAGCAAGGGGGAGGTGGCAGCGGCTGTCCTTAAGGAGTGGATGCCTAGAGCTCAGAGGGAATGCGGACACAAGGTGAAGGTGATCTGCAGTGATAATGGTGGGGAGTTCATTGGAGCTGATTTTGAGGGGGAGTTGAAGAGGAAGGGGATCCAACATCAACTGACAGTACCCTACAACCCGCAGCAGAATGGCATGGCTGAGAGGTTCAACAGGACCCTGCAGAAGGGGGCACGCACTCTCCTTGGGCGTGCAGGGCTGCCTGATCCGTTTTGGGTGTCTGCACTGAGGCAGGTCGCCCTTGTGAAGAACAGGGTGCTGGCTACAGTTGGGGATAAGGAGTGGATCCCATATGTCAAGTGGTATGGGAGTGCTCCAGCTGTGAACATGCTGAGGGCATTTGGGTGCATGGTGGTGTTTCATGTGCCTAAGGAGAAAAGGGGGAAGTTGGAGGCTTCAGGAAGATGGGGTGTGCACTTGGGGATTGCAAAGGATCACAAAGGGTGGCTGCTATGGGACTTGACCACCCAAAAGCTGAGTGTGTCAAGGGATGTGAAGTTTCTTGAGTCCCTGTACTACAAGGAATGGAAGCAGCAGCAACAGAAGCTTCCATCTACACCGCTAATTGTGGAGGCAGATGAGTTGCAGCAGCCTTCAAGACAAGTGGAGGTTGCAGTGTCTGAGGAGGAGATGTCTGGGGTGACAGAGGAAGGGGGAGAAGCTGAAGTGGAGCAGCAGCAGCATGAGTCTCCACCTCGAGTTCCACACCTGCCTGAGCGACCTAGGAGGGATGTGCGCCCTCAGGTGAGGCTGACCTATGGGGGAAGAGGCAAGCCGAATGTGGTGGAGGCTGGGAGTATGGTTGAGCAGGTTGAGGAAGATGAGATCGTTCACTGCTACTGGGCACCAATCCCTGAGCCCAAGACTCGAATGGACCAAATGAGGAGAAGTGGAAGGCGAGTGAGGATGAGGAGTTCGGGTCCCTGATTGAGAACGAGACATGGGACTTCTGTGACTTTCCTCCTGGGAAGAAGGCAATGACTTCCAAGATGATCTACAGGCACAAGTATGGACCTGAAGGGGAGCTGACCCGCTACAAGTCTAGGCTTGTGGCAAGGGGGTTTCAGCAGACAAAGGGAAAGGACTATGATGAGGTGTTTGCTCCTGTGGGGAAAGGAACAACACTGAGGGTGCTGTTGGCGATAGCTGCACTCCTGGGATGGAAGATACGGCAGATGGAGATTGTGGCTGCCTTTCTGAGTCGGATCATTCTGAAGAAGGTGTACATGAAGCAGCCAGAGGGGCTGGATGATGGGAGCGGCAGGGTCTGCAGGCTGAAGAAGGCCATCTATGGCCTTAAGCAGGCGCCTCGTGCATGGTATCACAAGTTGGAGGTATTGGTGCAACCCTATGGCTTGCACTCGGCTTGTCGTCCTTGTTTGTGTGTGTGCATGCATGGCATGGAATGAATTGTGAGTCGATGTCATTGCTATCCAGTGCTTTTGTGTGTGTTTGAATGGTGTATCACAATGTGGTTTGTGTCGGTCAAGACATTAGCGAGTTTTTACAACTCGCATGTCAAGTCGTCGTTTGTGTGTCGCATGTGTTTTTTCTATATTGTTGAGTGTGAAGTGTCCATCGCATCGCAGGTGTGTGCAGAAAGCCTCCATCAACTTAACAAGAATTTATCTTGCAGATCCAAGACCAAGAGCTCAAGATTTCAAGCCCAAGGGACACGGATAAATATTAAATAGTGAAAATAGTAACGCTACTTCGTATAGTGTTACATTTCACTTGATGTAGCCCCTTGGAGGGTTTGTTTCGAGACACTTCATGGTTGGGGACTCTGTGGTGGTGTACCACCAACTTGGACCTCGGCTCTTGGGGTATGTAGAGGCTGGGAACCATCTCCATCTCGAACTCTTCTTGCTAAGTTTGTACTTCCAGGACTATAGTGGCTGCTATACCTTTTGCCAGTCAAACCGCCAAAGCGTCGTCAAATCTTCATGGATTTTTATGATTCAACTTGCTGCTGATAGGCGACAGCAACGCGCTCGAGATCTTATTTCAAGATCTTCGTTTGGGGCTCATATCAGATCGGCATCAATATTTGAAGCTGTCTGACGGAATTCTAACTGTGCACAATTTCTCTCATTTTAGGCACATCTGAGCCTATTGTGATTATAACAAGTGGTATCAGAGCCCCTTGGAGCCGTCTCGAGCATGCTTAGACCTGAGGAAGGGGGTGGCAGAGGTGCTGGAGGCAGAGAAGACGCCCAAGCACAAGGTCAACTCCAAGATCCACCCGTTGCTCCGGTGCAACCTAGCCTTGGACCCTCTAGGGATGAGCCTAGAGTGTTTGGCCTTGACAAGTTCAGCGGTGACAACTTTGCTGAGTGGTCCTTCAAGATGGAGAACATCTTTGACCACTATGATCTGCTGGAGGTGATGGAAGGAACAGAGAAGTGCTTCAAGAACGACCCAGAGAAGAGCCCGTGGGTGCGGAAGAGCGCACAAGGCTACCTTCTACTTGGGCAAGCGTTGGGGAGCAGCCAAATCCGTCACATCAAGCTTGATGCCAAGGCAACATGGGCCGTGCACCTGGGCATGGCTCAAAATTGCAAGGGATGGCTTCTTTAGGACCCATTTACCAAGAATTTCTTGGTGAGCAGAGATTGCAAGTTCATGGAGAACTTACCGTACAAGGAGTGGAAGGCGGAGAATCAAGCGAAGATTGGTGTGTGGCTTGGAGAGGTGAGGATAACCGGCTTGGAGCATGTGGAGCTGCCCTTGGAGCTGAGTAGCAGCAGCATAATCACGAGGCAATCTCCTCAAATGAATGGGGATGAGGAGGAGGAGGAGGTGCAGCAAGATGATGAGCGTGCACCGTCACTTCCGCCTCGTGCTACAAGTGCTCGTGGGAACCGACCAGATTTACCGCAACGCCATGAGAGCATTCAAGTCCCTGCAGCAGAGGAGGAAGGAAGGGGGAGAAGGAGATATCAGCCCCCTACTAGGTTGAGCTATGACAGGCTTGGAGGACCAGCCAACTCAACCTTGACCGGTTCGGCTCTCATGCTAGGTGATGATGCGGAAGATGAAAGCGAGGAGTGCGCCTTTGCCTTCTTCTCTCCGGTGGAGATGCCGGGGGAGCCTACAAATCCCAAAGAGGCTTGGGAGGGCCCCAATGGGAAGGAGTGGAAGAAGGCCTCAGATGAAGAAATGAGGAGCATCATCGAGAACGACACATTTGACTTGGTGAACCTACCTCCGGGGCGCGAGGCGATCTCTTCCAAGTGGCTCTTCAAGCGCAAGACCGACGCCGACGGCAACATCGAGCACTACAAGAGCAGACTTGTAGCCAAGGGGTATCAGCAGCAAGAGAAGAAGGACTACAATGAATTGTATGCCCTTGTGGTCAAGGGTACAACCCTTCAAACCCTCTTCGCCGCGGCGGCCATCAAAGGATTGGTGGTGAAGCAAATGGATATAGTTACGACCTTCCTCAACGGCGTTTTGGAGGAAGACACCTACATGGAGCAGCCAGAGGGGTACAATGATGGGAGTGGCAGAGTGTGGAAGCTTATCAAAGCACTCTATGGCCTCAAGCAAGCCCCTAGGCAATGGTACATCAAGCTGCGGGAAGTCTTGGAGGCGATCGGCTTCACTCCCTCAACGGCCAATCAATCCTTGTTCATGCTTGGTGAGGGGGAGCAGAGGAGCTTCATGGTGGTTTATGTGGATGAAATCCTCATATTCTCACCCTCCTCTGACCTTGTGAAGGATGTGATGCTGAAGCTTCAAGACAAGTTCAAGTGCAAGACCCTTGGTGACGTCAACTACTACCTTGGGCTTCACATTGAGCGAGATGTGGAGAAGCGGTGGATGCGAGTGCATCAAAAGAAGTAATTGGAGGCCTTGGCTGCAAACTTTGGGAAGAGTGAAGGTCATGTGGCTACTCCTCTTCCCTCAGGGTTCAAGTGTGTGAAAGGACCAGGGGAGGAAAGTGTTGGTGAAGAGGAGAGGCGGCGTTTTCACTCCTTGGTGGGCAGCCTCATGTATGCGGCCGTTCACACAAGGCTGGATGCAGCCTTTGCTACCGGGCAGCTGGCTAGGGTTGTCCAATTCCCTAATGAAGAGCAGGTACCAGCTGGAGAGAGGGTGGCCAAGTACCTTGGCCAAACAGCAACTGTTGGACTGCAATACTCCGCGGCGGCACAAAGGCGTCAAAAGGGTGCGGATGGAGTCGAACCCGGGAGGCTCTTTCTCACCCCCTTCTCTGATGCATCTTGGGCATCAGAACCAGAGGATATGACAAGTGTGGGAGGCTTTATCTCCTGTGTTGGTGGAGGCCCAACAGCTTGGGAGAGCAAGAAGCAAGTGGACCAAGCATTGAGCTCGGTGGAGTCCGAGTACATGGCACTCTTCCGTGCCATAAGGGAGGTTGTGTGGCAGCGGCGTTTGCTAGCTGAATTGGTACTTCCAAGACTATAGTGGCTGCTATACCTTCTGCCAGTCAAACCGCCATAGCATCGTCAAATCTTCATGGATTTTTATGATTAAACTTGCTGCTGATAGGCGACACCAACGCGCTCAAGATCCAATTTACAGATCTTCGTTTGGGGCTCATATCAGATCGGCATCAATATTTGAATCTGTCTGACGGAATTCAGACTGTGCACAATTTATCTCATTTTAGGCACATTTGAGCCTATTGTGATTATAACAGGAGGAGGCGCTGTTGGCTGGGGGTTTCAAGAAGAGTGAGTGTGACCCCAGCATGTTCCTGGTGCAGGAGAAGGATGAAATCCTCATGCTCTTGGTGTATGTGGATGCTATCCTTCTCTTTATTGCATCAACTGCTTTGCTGGACAGCGCAGAGCAGATTCTGGAGATGCAGTTCAAGTGCTCCAAGATGGGTAAGGTGACGTTCTACTTGGGGATGCATGTGGAGAGAGATGTGGAGAAGGGTGTGCTGATGTTGCACCGGATGAAGTACTGTGAGGGGCTGGCTGAGAAGTATGGGCTGCAAGATGGGGGAAAGCCAGCAACACCACTACCTTCGGGGTTTACTGTGGAGCCATGTGCTGATGAGGAGGTAGTGGGTGAGAGTGTCAGGAAGTTGTTTCATTCGATGGTTGGGTCGCTAAACTATGCTGCAAATCATACATGATGTGACATTGCATTTTCTACATCACGACTGGCTAGCGTGGTTTCACGCCCTAGTCATGAGCAGTTGGAAGCGACTAAGAGGTTGGTCTGCTATATGAGTGCTACGGCATCAGTGGGATTGGAGTACAGTGGAGTGAGGCAGCGGTTGCAGAGAGGTGCTGCAGATGTGAAGAGTGGAGAGATGCTCTTGAGTTGCTATACTGACGCTAGCTTCAACTCAGTGAAAGCGGATGGCACCAGCATTGGGGGTTATGTGTGCTTGCTGGGAGGTGGTGCTGTGAGCTGGCGCAGCAAGAAGCAGAATGAGGTGGGATTGTCCTCATGTGAGACTGAGTACATGGCCTTACTTCATGGGGCCAAGGAAGTGGTGTGGCTCAGGCGCTTGTTGGAGGAGTTGGGAGTTGGTCAGGAGGAGCCGACAGTTGTGTTCTGTGACAATGAGTCTGCAGTGAAGCTCGCCAAGAATGCTTGTCTACAACGGCTGACAAAACACATAAGGCCTAAGTGGCATTGGATGAGGAGACTCCTTGGTAAGGAGGTGCGGCTAGAGATAGTGAAGACCCATTAGCAGGCAGCAGATATTTTCACTAAGCGTCTTGCGGAGGCGGATCATTGGAAGGGCATGAAGCTTGCTGGGATGAGTGTGCATTGAGTTTGCATGCTTGAGATGATGGTATGGTGGATGATGGTTGGCAGCCAGAAGGGGAGATTGTTATGTGATGTCATCATATGCTATCACATTCTGTCTGCCTCCCATCCCATGTTTTCAAATTGCATGCGTGGTTTGAGCGTGTGCAAGAATTTGTGTGTGGTGTGTGTTATGGAGTTCGGGAATATGTTTTGTATTATTTTTGTTTGAGCAGGTATGTGTGATGATAGATCTTGAGAAGATCTTTCCGACGCAACAAGAATCGCTTCAATCGGAGCAAGAACGCGAAAGCTATGAAGATTCAAAGTTCATGAGCTTGCGTTACAATTGCGGCGGTTACAAAGTGAAGTTGTGGGGTGACTCTATATGGATTTGGGACATGGGGGTTGGGGAAATTTGTCACTCTACTGTAACAGCTGCAAACAGGTTGGGAACAACCAAGCTAGGTTGGCAAGGGTGGCCAACTTGGTTGGATTGGTTGGGAAAGGACAAATGTCAAAGATGGGGTTCCTATAGGGAGGGAATCTTTGTGCTTATGGGGTTTCCTTGGTTGGGGACTCTCTTGGGACCTTCCCTCTCATCCCTATCTCCATCCCAACCTTTCTCTTGCTCCTCTAATTCCTTGTGAGATTCTTGAACTTTGATTGAACTTTTGAGATTGAGTTAAGTTCTCCTCCTACAGCTTACCCCCCAGTGCGTCGAAAGACATAGCGTCGCGAATACTCCATCAATTGACGTGATTCAAATTGAGAACGGTATCTAAGCTTACAAGCTCTAACATATACAAGTTTCACGATATTCCAAAAGCTAGTTTTTCGTCGACATTGTTTCGTGTGAAGACGAATTTTCTGTCCAGAATTTCGGATCTATATTTTGAGTATTTCTAGCTCCTAAACACAACTAGACTCCGTCCTTCATCCTATCAGTTGCTGCTATACCCTCCATTTCCACGGCCTCCATTGAAGTTACTGCTGCCAAATCTGCCTCCTTGCCCTCTGCCCCTTCCACGGCCGTGCCCACAGCCCATGATTGCAACTCCGGCACCATCGGAACCCGCCAATTCGCGACGGCGGAATGATTCTTGTAAGATTTCCCGCTTCACATCTTCGAGCGAGAGGCGGGGCAGATCTCGATTTAGGTTGATGATGAGCGAGGACCATGAGTCTGGAAGTAAGGCTAGCAGCTTGGTCTTCTTTTGAAGTTCATTGTAGTTCAGGGCAGCTCCTTCGAGCCATGTCAACAAGTCGAAGAATTTCTGCACTCCTTCCTCCACCGGTTCACCTTCGTCAATTCGAAGTGCCGCCATTTGCCACTCCAAAACCACAGCCACCGCCGCTGTTGCAGGAGCGTGTACACTCTTGAGAGCAGCCCATGCCTTTGGTCCCTTTGCTGGTTCATGCTGAATAGGCTTGATGTGACGGATTTCGCTGCTCCCCAACGCTTGCCCAAGTAGAAGATAGCCTTGTGCGCTCTTCCGCACCCACGGGCTCATCTCCGGGTCGTTCTCGGGGCGCTTCTCCGTTCCTTCCATCACCTCTAGCAAATCATGGTCGTCAAATATGTTCTCCATCTTGAAGGAGCACTCAGCAAAGTTGTCAAGGCCACATTCTAGGCTCATCCCTACCGTGGCCAATGCTAGGTTGCACGGGAGAAATGGGTGGATCTTGGTGTTGGCCTTGTACTTGGGCATCTTCTCTGCCTCCAATACCTCTTCCACCCCCTTCCTCAGGTCTAGGCATGGTCGAAATGGCTCCAAGGGACTCTGATACCACTTGTTGCAATCATAATATGCTCAGATGTGCCTAAAATGAGAGATAGAGTGCACAGTCGTATTTCCGTCAGACAGATTCAAATATTGATTCCGATCTTATTCCTGACTTAAACGGTAATCTGTAAGTTGGAACTAGAGTGCGTTGTGGTCACCTATCTGCAGCAAGTTAGAGGTAAAAAACTTGGCGAGAAGAATTGAGATTGAGATGGTTCCCAGCCTCTACATACCCCAAGAGCCGAGGTCCAAGTTGGTGGTACACCACCACAGAGTCCCCAACCATGAGGAGACTCGAAACAAACCCAACAAGGGGCTACACCAAATGAAATGTAACACTACACGAAGTAGCGTTACTATTTTCACTATTTAATATTTTTCCGTGTCCCTTTGGCTTGAAATATTGTGCTCTTGGTCTTGGTTCTGCAAGATCAATTCTTCTTAAGATGATGAGGGCTTGCTTCACTCAGCTTTGACGCAATGGGCACTTCACACGCGATAAAATAGAAAGACACATGCGACGCGCAAACGACGACTTGACATGCGAGTTGTGAAAACTCGCTAATGTCTTGACCGACACAAACCACATTGTGATACACCATTCAAGCACACACACAAGCACTATATAGGAATGACATAGACTCACAAGTCATTCCATGCCATGCACGCACACATACAAACAAGGACTACAAGCCGAGTGCAAGCCATAGGGTTGCACCAACAGTGTGATCGTGCGCGCATCATGGTCACGAGAAATCTCCAAACTTAGAGAGCGCCGCAACCCTCCGATATCTATACAGGCATGTCGCTTGAGCAGCTCAGCCTTTACTGAGGCTAATGCGACTTTGTCAGGAGTAGCAAAGATAGGGTGGCCTACGTACACATGCATGTTGAACAGAGTCTGTCCAGTGCGAACAAAGAGTGAGGGGTCAGCAGAGGACGGGTAGAAGTGAAGAGTGGCGAGAGTAGTGCGAAGTGTGTCTTTCCACTCATGGGGCATCTGACGCAGACTATAGACAGGATGGCATAGGTTGCATTGGTTCCCAGGTGGAAAGGATCAGGTGAAGTTTGGTTGGTGCCGCCGAAAGATCTGCTCCTGAAGGCTGCGCTGCAAGAAGAATGTGGAGAAGTCCAAAGAGTGGAACTCGTAGTCACGCTGTGCAGCAATGTGGAGGAGCACCCGAAGTGCAGTCATCTTCGGGGTACGCGAGAAGGTCTGGAAGAAGTCCACACCCTCTCACTGACTAAAGCCTCTAACCACATAGCATGCCTTGAATACCAGCGAATCTCCAGACAGCCGCTTCACCTTATAGATCTACGTGCCGTCGGCTATGTTCGCTCCAGGTAGAGGAAATGCATCGATGTCAGTGCCAGTGAATCAATAATGCCGCCGCCGAAGCAGTTTATGCTGCTGCACTGCTCAAGTACAAGAATTGGGAGAAGGCTGATGGTGCGGTCATTAGTGTCTTCATAGGCACCACTCCTCCCAAACTCGTCGAAACCTACCACAACTACCCGTCTGCGAACGCCATTTGGCTCTATCTCGAAGACCGCTTCCTAAACAAGACTGCAGTGGGAGTTCCTATACTCATCCCTAGCAACTTCCAAGTGCGGCTCGAGGACTCGCCAGGCATGGCGGACTATGTCACCAAGGTGTAGTCCATTCATGGTGAACTCAAGCAGTTGGGGATAGTCTTCCCCGAGCAAGCCCCTGCAGCCGCTCTCCTAGTCGGCCTCACTCCACTGGAGTGACCCTTTTCCTCACCAGATCTCAACCCGGATATTTTTCCCCACCAGTCATGACTACTTCGACTGCTGCACTGCTCAGAGACCTACGGATCCTAGCTTGATTCTCATAGTGCAAGGATGCACAGTCAACCGTGCTATGTTACCCTAAGTTTCGTAGCAGATACGCAATTTTTCGCCACTCTGCTCGTAATTTTTACCTACAACGGTACGATGAAGACGATCCATGATAAGACAAGTGCAATTGACTAATGGCATCTTTGGCCACACCTCAGCATGGCTAGTCTTAGATTTAACATTTAACATGAAATCGTGCACAGTGTTCTTGCATACGTTCAAATACTTCGCGATTTTCCTAGTGCTCACCCCCTTATGCAAAAGTGTGGGTCCAGGAAGAGTGCGAGAAGATCCCTGTAAAGGTTTGCACTAACCTCGTAGATAACATGCCTAGGAGGGTGTAGGTGGTGATCAAGGCCAAGTGTCGATTGACTAGGTACTAGTTTTGCTAGTAACTAGTTTGATGCCTGTCCTCGGTACAAATTGTCCGGATGTGCTGTTATTCAATGTTGTCGTCTTGAAGGACCATGAAATATACTACTCTGGTTTTAGGAGATTTGAGTGAGTGCTCTAACTGCTCCTCTCTACGTGTATGGCCACCATGAACTAAGACTTAATGTTTATAGCGTACAGCTTGTCAAAATGTGAAAATATGCTTAACATGTGGACAATTGTTTCCGCCAGTGTAAATGACAAGCAACGCAAGCAAGCGGGAGACGACCGGACGAGTAGTGCAAGTAGAGTCAGAGGTAGGATCAGTGGTCAGGGGAAGCGACAAATGGTGAGGTAACGGCAGAACGGGGATAGGAGGAGCACAAGAACGAAGGACCATAGGGTGGACACTAGCACGAGGAGAGACAGGATGACCACCAGAAGGACGACACACCCAGTGGGGTAGGACCTGGACAGGGGGGGGACGTGGGATAGGACAGGGGACGGAGGAGGGCAAGGGGGTAAACGAGCTGGATAGGATTCCGGGGAGGGGGAACAGGGGGGCGTAGTTAGGGGCAGGCGATGGGGGAGGCGCTGGAGGAGGGACGAACGGGCGCTCAGGGGAACTGGAGGAAAGGCCAAGGAGACAAAGGGAAGACTGCAGCTATTGCAGCTGCAACTGCTGCTGCTCTCGGCCCACGTCAGAATCCCCAGCTCCACTACTACTACTGCCAGGACTCTCCGAGCCAGCACCCCCAGGGCTAGCATCCCCATACTCAGCATCCCTAGAACCAGCACCCCCGGAATCCACAGGACCCTGCCGCTGCTGCTGCTGTTGCTGTTGCTATTGCTGCGGCAGCGGGGGAGGCCGCTGAGGTGCCCATGGCACCGGGGCTGGGGGGAGGGGCGCCACAGCTGCGGCAGGTGCACCCCGGAATGGCGTGGGAGCCACCGGAGGGGGATGGGCGAGGTGGGAGGGGAGCGACAGGTGGAGGAGGAGTGAGGAAGAGAGGGGGAGGAGGAACACGAGTGCCACTGTAAAGAAAACGAGCATAAAAGGAGATGGACTCATCGAACCTAATGTTACGAGAGTGAAAGAAATGGTGGTGCACCAGGTGGTAGAAGAGCCAGTCATGAGCGTCGAGCGGGAACCCGAGGAAGACACTGGGGACAGTGCGGGCTGAGAGCTTGTCCACACCAGGGGTGACAAGCTCTAAATCCGAAACCCGTAAACCGTGTAAAGTTATTGATTACAACCAGAAAGTAACGCTCCCAGTGAGGGCCCTGGCCGGGGGCGAGGCCCCAGACGCCCATGTGCAGAGTCTGTAGGGGAGCAGTAGTGGGAGGAAATGAGTAGGCGTGAGGGGCAGTGCGTTGCCGGCCCTCGACACAGGAGGTGCATGCGGGGGCTAGTGAGGTGGGGAGGACAGGGAGTGACACGGGGATACCGGTGACTAGACCATTGTTTTCCATGTGACGCAAACTCAGGAGAGCAGGTTGACCTAAGCGATGGTGCCACAAAAGTGCCGGGTGGGTGAGGGAGTGGCAGGAGCAGGACGCTGCAACCAGGGTGGACGCAGCTACTTGTGGGGACTCTGTGTGCAGGGTGAAGAGACCGGACCCAGGTTCGCGGTCAAAAGTGGCAAGATAAGCTCTTGTGGCAGCGTCCGTACAAGCCGCATATCTCTCGTAGCCTGGGAACGCGGGGATATGCAGTCCGGTAAGGGAGCCAGACGGGACAGCCGGACAAGGGAGTGTCGTGGTGCTATGAGCGACGACTACGGTAGGCTAGTCAGTGAGGGAGACCAGTGCTGGTGCTGGGAGCGGTATGAGTGCAGTGCGGTCTTGGAACAAGTAGTTGGATGTGCCAAAGTCCAGAGTGAAAGAGAGGGCCGCCGCAGGAGGTGTTGACGAAGAGCCTAGACTATACAAAGCAGATGAGTTTGGACTACACAAAGCAGATGATCCCAGACTACACACAGGATAGGCTCCTAGGCTATATACAGCATGATAATAGCAATCAGCAGCACTAGAGTCGTCAAAGTACATAGCAAGGATAACATATCATATCTGAGCCATATCTAGATCAAATATCTGAATATCACAACGGAGCAGAGAGGGATAGTCCGGTACCTGCTGTAGGAGTCCAAACTGGTGGCGGTACAGGTCGTCCAGGCGGCGGTAGCAGCGAGCGATGGGGTGGCCTGTGCATCTACAGACCTGGCCGGCCTGGGGGTCGGGTAGCAACTGGTACATACAGGTCACAAAGCCTCCAGGACCGCCAGCATCCTGGCCCAACCTCCACGGCCTCCACCACGACCACTATTCCTAGGGCCCGCCGGCCCCCACGGCAGCAGCTGCTGCTGCTGTTGCGACCGCTGCTGCTGCTGCTGCTGCGCAGCACCCGACTCCGTCTGACCCACCCCTCTGTCCGCCCCAGCACCCCCTCCACCCGCCGCTGCCGATGCCCCACGATCCTTGCCCCCCTTGCCCGTGCCCCCATGACCCGAGGAGTGACTGGGCGTGGTAACCGCTGCAACTGTCTCGGTGACCTTCGCAACTGAGGTGGAGGCCCCAGAGATAGGGAGCTGGGGGGCAGGGCAGCCTTGAAAGACAGTAACCGCTGCCGTGCCAGTGGTGTCAGCAATGGTACGGAGGTGCATCTCCACCGTAGCCAGGGCTGTGGAGAACTCAGCGATAGTGAGGGTAGTGAGGGGCTGTGCGAGGAGAGCGTCTCGCTCAGGGGCGAGATGGTCAAGGAGGCGGGTGGCAAGGAGGTACAGGGTTATGTAGATGGCTGGGCAGTGGGTGGTGCGCTTGTCCTTGGGGCAGGCTGCACGCCAGCGAGCCTCAAGGGAGTGCAAGTGTGCGACTAGGTCCCTGACAGTGGAGAAAGAGGCAAGGACGGGGAAAAGAAATGGCAGCAGGAGATGACCTAGGGTAGCAGAGGACTGGGTAGAGTAGCAAGCGACAACTGCGTCCCTGATTTCCTAAGCAGTCTCTACAGTCTCAAAGTGAGTCTGCTCATCTGAGGGAAGGGCCCTAGTGAATACCACCTGCGCAGCTGCATCATGGGACTCCCAGACAGAGAAGGCAGCCAGGGTAGTCTCGTGCGCTGCCTGCCGCGCGGACGTCGCATCAGCAGCAAGAGGAGCGGGCTCTGGGGGGGCGGGCAACGTACCCGAAGTGTGGGCCACCTGGGCCTGGCCGTCCTGGCAAATGGACTTGAGCTGGCGGCGGATGACGACCAGCCAGGCAGAGAAGCCAAGAGCGTGGCCCTCGGCATCCAGGCAGAGGACAGAGGCAGGCGGGTTCGCCATGGCGGTAGACAGCTAGGATATGAGCTAGTGAGATGAGGGAGAGGAGCGAGGAGAAGTGAGTGGGAGCTGGTGGCTGGCGGCTGGCTGCTGGCGGCTGGCGGCTGGCTGCTGGCGGCTGGCAGCTGGACAGCTAGCGGCTGACGGCGGGCTGCTGGCGGCTGGCGGCTGGCGGCTGGCAGCTGGCTGCTGACTGCAAGCAGGTGACGGCAGCTGGCAGCAAGCAGCTGGCTGCAGCTGGCAGCAAGTGGCGGTTGGCAGGTGGTTGCTGGCTGTTGGCAGCAAGCGGCTGACGGCAGCTGGCGGCAAGCAGCTGGCGGCAGCTGGCAGCAAGCAACGGGCGGCAGCGGGCGGCTGGCTGCTGGCAACTGGCTGCTGGCTGCTGGCGGCTGGCGGCTGTCTGCTGGCGGCTGGCAGCTGTCCGCTGGCGGCGGCGGCAGGCTGACGGCAGCAGCAGCGGCAGGCTGGCGGCAGGCTGGCAGGCTGGCAGGCTGGCAGGCAGGCAGCAGGCTGGCGGTAGAGGCAGCGGCAGCAAGTGGCAGGCCGGCAGTGGCGGGCTGGCGGCGGCTAGTTGCGAGCGAGCGGTGAGCTGGCAACGTGCTGCTGGGCGGTGAGCTGACAGCTTGCTGCTGGCGGCGAGCTGGCATGGCTCTGCTGGTGGCGAGCTGGCAGTGCGTTGCTGGCGGCGAGCTGGCAGCGTGCTGCTGTCGGCGAGCTGGGCGCTGCTGACGGCGAGCCGGCAGTGCGCTGCTGGCGGCGAGCTGACAGTGTGTTGGTGGCGGCGAGCGGGCAGTGCGCTGCTGGTGTCGAGCTGCTGGCAGCAAGCTGCAGCAGCGGCGAGGAGCAGGAAGGTTGCACGGCAGCAGCGGCAGCTGGCGGCAACGCACTACTGGCGGTGGGCAGTGGCTGCAGCAAGCAGGGCGAACGGTGGGCGACACTCGGCTGGCGGTGAGCAGCTGGCAATGCAGAGGCAGCGTGGCAGGCTAGGGCTAGGGTGCAAGCTATGGAGCAAGCTAGGACGGCAGCCTAGGTACTAACCTAGGCTAAGGAGGTAAGCTAGGGTGGGAGAGGAGTGGAGAGTACCTTGGGCGCAAGCGCAACGTCTAGGAGCTAACCTAGCGTGTTACCATATCGTGAGAAAACTTGACTAGGCAAGGCAGTACAGTTGGGTACATCTAAGAAGTGTACCCCATTTAAGTATGAACCCTATCTAGGCTATAGTTTGTATAATACCTGAAACATATATGAACATAAACACGGAGTACTCTTACTGCAACAGGGTAAAAGGAAATCATACATATTTTCACTAAGAGCCTCACATCAGACTCGCCCTTATCAGACTCGCAACATTCGCCGAGTGACGAGAATTCCAAGCGTTTAACAGCTCTAAACTGCATTAAACCACTTTTCGTCACGCTCGCACTGCTCAGTTACACTCGAGTCTGATAAGAGGCCCTCTGATAAGAGGCTCGTAGGAACGCGCTCTAAGGGTCACAAAAAAAAAGCCCTGACAAAATGAGGGTGATCCTGAAAAAGCGGCCGCTGGCAAGGGCAATCAAGCTGAAACACCCTTCAAATTTCAGGCCTGGCACCGACTGCTAGAGTAGCGTAAAAAAGTGTGACTAGAAAGAGGGGAGGGGTGTTACACGATCGACATGTCCGAGAAAAACTTGCACTATCGATCGATACAAGGCGCTTTATACTTCCAAGATACATCATGTACGTAACCACGTTTATCCTATCCAAAGGGAATAGACCCTTCTGAAAATAGAATCACCCTGCAAATAGCCACGCGAGGCCATTGGCTTTAAGGGATTACGGCAGGATTACGCTAGATATAGCGCCCCAGTACATCCCGAGCCTGGTCGGTGCAATAATTGTAATACTGTAATAGGATAAACCAAAGGATAATGGACAGGAATAGGAAATCAAATGAGCTGAGATAAAGAGCAAATGAATCTGGAAAAAAAAAAAAGAATAAGGTAGCGAAGAAATATGGAAATGAGAAAGAAGTGTAACGGGGTCGTACTCTTACAAGGGGACATACAACTACAGATTGTCATCCTCTCTAAGAGCTGACCTAGCTAAGATATACATATAAAAACTCTCTAACTAGGATATGTACATATTGTTAGTTGACACACCCCCTACCCTAGATAGAGGCAGCGTGTAACAAACCAGGGCAGCATAATTAGTCTGGCCTTGATCACCACCCACACCCTCCTAGGCATGTTATCTACGAGGTTAGTGCAAACCTTTACAGGGATCTTCTCGCACTCTTCCTGGACCCACGCTTTTGCATAAAGGGGTGAGAACAAGGAAAATCGCGAAGGATTTGAGCGTATGCAAGAGTATTGTGCACGATTTTGGATTGAATGTTATCTCTGAGACTAGCCACGCTGAGGTGTGGCCAAAGATGCCAAAAGTCCATTGGTCCCATCTTATCATGGGTCGTCTTCGTCGTACAGTTGTAGGGTAAAATTACGAGTAGAGTGGCAAAAACTAGCGTATCTGCCACGAAACTTAAGGTAACATAGCACGGTTGACTGTGCACTCGGTCACTAATAGAATCACATTAAAAACCACGGGTCTCGTTACGGTGCAGCAGTCGAAGAAGCCCCGACTGGTGGGGAAGAATATCCGGGTTGAGGTCTAGTGAGGAAGAGGGTCATTCCAGTGCTACATACTCATGCTCTCCAAGCCATTCCAAGCCTAGACGGAACATATGGCTTAGAATGGGTTGGAGAGCATGAGTATGTTGCCTTGTAGTGACCCTTTTCCTCACCAAACCTCAACCCGGATATTCCTTTCGAACAGTCGCGACTTCTTTGACTTCTGCACCATGACCAGACCTACAGATCCTGACGTGATTCTTATAGTGCAAGGGTGCACAATCGACCGTGCTATGTTACCCTAAGTTTCGCGGCGGATACACTAGTTTTCGCCACTCTGCTCGTAATTTTACCCTACAATGGTACGACGAAGACGATCCATGATAAGACGGGACCAATCGACTTATGGCATCTTTGGCCACACCTCAGCGTGGCTAGCCTCAGAGATAACATTCAATCAGAAATCAAGCACAATACTCTTGCATACGCTGAAATCCTTCACAGTTTTCATAGTGCTCACCCCCTTATGCAAAAGGGTGGGTCTAGGAAGAGTGCAAGAAGAGCACTGCAAAGGTTTGTACTAGCCTCGTAGATAACATGCCTAGGAGGGTGCGGGTGGTGATCAAGGCCAAGGTTCGGTGGACTAGGTACTAGAAACGATGTTCGGATTGGGAAACAATTGTCCGGATGTACTCTTTGTATATCTTTTGGCACGAAGTTAGATCCAGTGTACTATTATGGAATTTAGCACTAAGAACGCATCCACTATGTGCGCCTCCCAAAGCTACAACCATTAAACATAAAGACGTTATGTACTATGGTCGAAAAGCCCAAAAAGCACAATTAATGCACAATAAATTGTTTCCGTCACTGTACCTACACCAGGGGGACGATCTGGCAGCGGTAGAGGTTATCCAGACGGTAGTAGCAGCAACCAGCAGTGTGTCCCGCGCGCTCGCAGACCTAGCCCGCCTGTAGGATGGTCAATAGCCAGTACGTGCAGGTCATCACACCTCCAGAGCCACTAGCACCATGGCCTACAGAAGAGCCACACGACCCCCAGGGCACCAATGGCCCTGGGGCCCAACCTTCACGGCCTCCACCATGACCACCACCCCCAATGCCCGCCAGACCCCACGGCAACTGCTGCTGCTGCGCAGTCCCCGACTCCTGCTAACCAACCTCTCCGTTGGCACCCACACCCCCTCTATCCGCTGCTGCCGACCCCCCACGGCTCTTGCCCCTCTGACCCGAGGAGCAACCGGACATGAAGGCAGCGGCAACAGTCTCGGAGTCGGAGGCGGAGGCAGGAGAGAGAGTCACCTGGGAGGGAGTGCTGTCTTGAAAGATAGGGACCGCCAGCGTGCCAGTGGAACCAGTGATGGCACGGAAGCGGTCCTTTATCTCTGTGAGAGAGGTGGAGAAGAGGTCAATAGTGGGCTCAGAGGGGTGACGAGAGAGGATCGCGTGACGGGTAGAGGCAAGGCGGTCAGGGAGGCGGGTGACAAGGAAGTAGATAGTGGCGTAGAGGGGGGTGGGACTGCGACCAACAAGGTCTTAGTACAGGCGGCACGCCAGCGGGCCTTGAGGGAGTGCAGGTGCTCGACTAAGCCTGCTACCGTGGTGAAAGAAGTCAGGTCGGGGAAGCAGAAAGGGAGGAGGATGTGACCAAGAGTGGTAGACGACAAGGAGGAGTACCTAGCAAGGATAGCCCTCCAGAGGACGCGGGCCGATGCAGCACCCACAAAGTGCGAGTGCTCATCAACCAGCAGGCACCTGAGGATGGTGACATTGGCAGTGGCTTTGCGGGAAGCCCAGACTGAGTAGGCGGAATGGACGGCAGCGTGTGCAGCCTGCTGCTCGAACATCGCGTCAGCAGAAAGAGTGCCTGGGCGGGAGACGGAAGAGGGCTCACCAGTGATGTGGGCGTCCAGAGACTCGTCGTCAACTCGCTGGCTTGTGAGCTTCAAGTGGACAATCTCGTGCTAGGCGGCAAACCCGACCACCCGCCCCTCCCCAGAAAGGCGCAGATGAACACACTGGCAGCACTGGCAGCCATGGCGGCTGCGGCGGCAGCTGCGGCTTGTGCTGTAGTATCTGCAACATTGGCTGCAGCAACAGTAGCAGCGGCAGTGGCAGGAGTGGCGGCAGCGGCAGGAGCGGTGGCATTGCCAGGAGTGGTGGCAGCGGCGACTCCCCTCGCGGAATCGCCTCCACGAACGTTTCGCGTCAAGCAAGAGCAGGTACACAGGTGGAAGCGAAGCGGAGCTGGTTGCGGAGCTGTGTAGCTGCGGGACAGGGCTTGGGGGTGTGTGGGGGGGTGTGTGGGTCCGGGGTTAGACTTAGGCTCAGATTTAGTTTCAAGTCGATGTTTAAACTAATTCCCGCCTACGCCATTTCCTTCTTAGCGGCATTTCGGCGAAGCCGTCTGAGTGATTTTCAGCAATTCTCGTCGACCGGTTTCCAGAAGTGCCGCGCTGTGTACCAAACTTCTTATCGGTGACTTAAGAGCGTCGCCTTGCGAAAATCAAACGGGAATGGCTTACTCTCGCCAACCCGATTCCGCTCTTTCGTCTCGAGCCGGACGATACATGCTCCAACTACAAGGCTTGGCGCTATGGTGTCGACAAGCACCTCCTCATACGCGAGGTGAAGGGGCTTGAGCTCACCGACGTTCTTCTCAACATTGGTGACGGCAAAGAGCCTCCTAAACCCGAGAGGTCCGCCGATCCAACTTATGCCGCTGCCGAAGCAGTATATGCTGCTGCACGGCTCAAGTACAAAATTTGGGAGAAGGCCGATGGTGCGGTCATTAGTGTCTTCATGGGCACCACTCCTCCCAACTTGTCAAAACCTACCACAACTACCCGTCTGCCAACGCCATTTGGCTCTATCTCGAAGACCGCTTCCTAAACAAGACTGCAGTGGGAGTTCCTATACTCATCCCCAGCAACTTCCAAGTGCGGCTCGAGGACTCGCCAGGCATGGCGGACTATGTCACCAAGGTGTAGTCCATTCATGGTGAACTCAAGCAGTTGGGGATAGTCTTCCTCGAGCAAGCCCCTGCAGCCGCTCTCCTAGTCGGCCTCACTCCACTGGAGTGACCCTTTTCCTCACCAGATCTCAACCCGAATATTTTTCCCCACCAGTCACGACTACTTCGACTGATGCACCGCTCAAAGACATACGGATCCTAGCATGATTCTAATAGTGCAAGGATGCACTGTCAACCGTGCTATGTTAACCTAAGTTTCGTGGCAGATACGCAACTTTTCGCCACTCTGCTCGTAATTTTACCTACAACGGTGCGATGAAGACGATCCATCATAAGACGAGACCAATCAACTAATGGCATCTTTGGCCACACCTCAGCATGGCTAGTCTTAGAGATAACATTCAACATGAAATCGTGCACAGTACTCTTGCATACGTTCAAATACTTCGCGATTTTCCTAGTGCTCACCCCCTTATGCAAAAGCATGGGTCCAGGAAGAGTGCAAGAAGATCCCTGTAAAGGTTTGCACTAACCTCGTAGATAACATGAGTAGGAGGGTGTAGGTGGTGATCAAGGCCAAGTGTCGGTTCACTAGGTACTAGTTTTGCTAGTAACTAGTTTGATGCCTGTCCTTGGTTCAAATTGTTCGGATGTGCTGTTATTAAATGTTGTCGTCTTGAAGGACCATGAAATATACTACTCTAGTTTTAGGAGATTTGAGTGAGTGCTCTAACTGCTCCTCTCTACGTGTATGGCCACCATGAATTCAGGCTTACTGTTTATAGCATACAGCTCGTCAAAATGTGAAAATATGCTAAACATGTGGACAATTGTTTCGGCCACTGTATGTGTTGCTCAGCCCTCACACGCGCAAGAAGCAAGGTGCCAAGCTTGGTCCCAAAACCTAGACCTGCATGTGCCTCGGGCACAACTCCGACTCCCCAAACTACATATTCCTCAACCCCATCACCAGACTGCTGATTCGCAGCCGTGATGTCGTCTTCGATCAGACACGCCCCTTCCACTCTGCGACCATGGGTGAGCCTCGTCCACCTCCCCCGACGCTTGTATGGGCAGACTTCGATGCCCCACCTCCAGCGGCGGCCCCTTCTCCGGGGCCTTCTCTGGGGCCTTCTCCATCCGGCGTGTCTCATCTGGCCTCCCCGCTATCCTCCGCAGCGGCAACTCCTCCTGCTCCGCCTTCCCCACGCGTCAAGCCCGGCTCACCTGTCTCCTACCGGAAGTGCCCAGTCCCACCGGTCCCACCGCAGCCGCCTTCGTCTCTGGTCTCTAGTCGCACTCGTTCCAAGGGATCGGCTCCGCCTCTCGCCTGGGGACCAGCCGCCTTCTCCAACCGGTGTTTGGTCACCCCACCTCCTCCTGCCGGGATTTATGTCCCCTCCATCAATATTCCCCCCCGTGCACTTCTGGAGGAGAGGCATGAGGAGCTGTTTGACCTTCACGCAGTTTGCCAATTTCTCTCTCACATCTTCCCGGACATTACTGACTGCCCTTCCCTCAACTTCACCGAGAACCCGACCATTCCGACTCCTCGCACAAAAGAGGAAGCTCTCTCGGGGCCTTATAAGAAGGAGTGGAAGGCAGCAATGGATGTGGAGAATGAGGCGTTCATTCGCAACAACAGCTTTGACGATGTCGTTCCCCCTTCCGGTGTTAACATCGTCGGCAGAAAATGGATCTTCCGAGTCAAACAACTCCTAGGCAAAGCTCCACTGTTCAAGGCACGATACGTGGCAAAGGGTTTCACCCAGAAGGAGTATCTTGACTTCTTCGAAACATTCTCGCCCACGGCCAAGCTCCCGACTGTGCGCGCTCTTCTTGATATAGCCGCTCGTGGCAACTTCGAGATCAAGTCCATGGACGCCTCCTCCGCCTTTCTCCAAGGCCAGCTCAAGGAGGATGTTCACATGGAACGGAGATCACTCGTGACCGCCAGGCTTGCACGATCACCCTCTCCCAGGAGTTCACATCGACAACCTTCTCAAGCGGTTCGACATGGACTCCAGTAACTCTGTCTCAACTCCTCTCCCACTACAGCATCAGCTCACGGCCCCTCCGATTCCTTCTTTTGACACCTGCAAGGACCCGTACCCTGAGCTAGTCGGTTCACTCATGTATGCCATGATGTGCACTCGACCAGACTTGGCTTATCCGGTTAGTGTCCTCTCTCGGTACGTCTCCCCCGGATGCTACACTGCCTTGCATTGGTCTGCAGCCAAGAGGGTCCTCCGCTATCTACAAACCACCAAGTCTCATATCCTCACTCTCAGTGGTACCTCTCCAGTCAAGCTCGAGGGATACACAGACTCCTCATGGGCCGATGACTGACAGACGCTCCTCCCAAGGGTACTGCTTCACTCTTGGTAGCGGAGTCATTAGTTGGCATTCCACTCGGTCCTCTGCAGTCTCCCTATCGTCCTGCAAGGACGAGCTCTATGCAGGCACAATGGCTGCTCAAGAGGCACGCTGGCTCTCCTTTCTCCTCGCTGAGTTAGGCTACCCCCCTGCAGTCGCCCACCCTATGGTGTGAGAACCAGGGTGCCATTCACCTCACCAAGGATCCTGTGTTCCACTCTCGCACCAAGCACATTGAACTCTGTCATTTCTTCATTCGAGATCTTGTTCAGAGTGACCAGCTGACGGTACGGTACATTGCCTCAAATTGCAACCTCGCCGACCTCTATACCAAGGCTCTTGGCAAGGCTGACCACCATCGCCTTCTCCGTTCCATGGGGCTATGTGCTCCTTGACCGGGTTTTGCAGTCTATGGAGGTGTGTTAGAAATAGATTGTAAATCCTACTTTTGTATTTGTACTTTTATATCCTAGTTTAGGTTAGGAATGTTCTAGTGGGTTGGGGTGTACTCGCAAAATCCCAACCTCACCCAATTGTGATCCCCCCAATCTCCAATTACCCAATTGGAGATTCCGGAGATCCCAATGGGGATTCCCTCCGATTCCCCCTTCATCCATTCTCCCTTACCTTGCCAAGTACTTATAGAGCCTTGGGCTCCTTACCTAATCAGACATTTCAGTTCTATTTCCTACAGGCTGGCCTGTGTGCTTGGTGGCTGATGCGCCGGCTGGTGTGCCTACGAGGTGGCTGGTGCACTGGCTAACCGGCTTGCTGACGTGCTAGCTAGCTGGCTGGTGTGCTGGCTGGTGCGCTGGCTGGCGTGCGAGCTAGCTGGCTGGCAAACTGGAGGGCTAGCTGGTTGGCGACTAGCGGGTTGGCTGGTGAGTCGGCTGGCGAGTTCGGTGGCTGGCTGGCTGGCGTACGGAATGGAGAGGACGCTAGGGGGGGATGGGGGGGGGGGGGGGGGGGGGGCTAAGGAATACGTAATTGGAAAGCGGGAGTTGCGCGGGAAAGTAAAAGCTACATTACGGGCGGAAGCGTGGTGCTAAGGAGAACTAACCCTAGCTCAATACCATGTTAGAGTAGCCCAAAAAAGTGTTACTAGGAAGCGGGGAGGGGAGATACAAGTAGAGATTGTTATCCTCTCTAAGAGCTGACGTAGCTAGGATTTACTAACAATTATACTCTAACTAGGATATGTATGTATTGTTAGTTGACACTGACCAACCAGATCGCACTGCATCATTTCGTTTACGGAATAGCTAGGTTGCCCCTTGGAAGTGGCGAAGTCTCCTAGGAAGCGACAGGTTGCACACTATAATGGGCCGGGAACTTGTTGAGAACTAGTTTTAAAAACTACCGTGGTTGGTCAATGGTCACCAATTGGCCCAGAAAACCTGGAATCGGTTTTGTAACGTAGGAACATAGTAGAAGAGTCTCATACGTGTTGTAATAAATTCATACTTAAGCATTTCTGTAAGTAGTTCTGATAGATATTATCGAGTTAGACTGTAGTTAGCATCCGTAGAATGACGTCAGCAAATAGCGCTCGTTTGGATGATTACGTCAGCTTGCCATTTCAGTCACGCGAGAAGTCGCGCCCCTTTCAGTAGCGATTAGAACGCATAGCGCGAATAGCTTTGAACAGGTACATTACCGATGAGGTACTTCTAGCAAAGATAAAAGTAGCTTGTCTCTCTTTTATCATTAACTTGTTCTTTAGAAAATTTCGGACACCACTTACAAACTCTATGACTTCTGCTATCTGACTGGTCTAGCATTCCAGCAAAGATCCTTGCTCAAGTTCTTGAAGTATCATAAGGCTGTAACAGTGATTCTGGTGCTCCAACTTGTTAAGACTGACTGTTACTGGAGGCACTTTAAGAATTCTTTTTTATTTCAAGTACGTATGTCTGCATATTCTATACTTAGTCTTCTGCACCGTTTTACAAATTATTACATGGTATTAGAGCCATCTAAAATCAAGACTATCGTCAACTCTACAAATGACTGGATCGGCATCTTCTCCAACAACTGGTTCTTCAACAACTGGACCCGCATGTGTTACAAATCCTACGTTTTTTATAAGACAAGCAGGTGATTCTGCAGTTGGCAATTCTCCAGCTGCATATGCTTTGATTGGGATGCCTCAACAGCAGCAAGGGTTGTTTGTTGTGCATCCACCGGGGGCTTCGTCCTCTGCACCTAAAACACTGCAACAAGCATCACAAAAACAAGCACCACCGCAACAAGCAGCAGCGTCAGTAACAGTGGCCTTTAGTGGTATGAGTCTTGATGGATCTAGTTATGCAAGAGCTGCAACTGCTCCAAGCTCCATTTCTTTGTTCGCGTTTACACCTGTACAACAACAGCAGCTACAATTTCTGTAACAACAACAAGAACCGCAACAACAATTTCAGCAACAACAGCAACAACCAAAACGGTTTCAGCAGCAACCTCAATATCAGCAACATCAGTTCCCACAGAAACAGATTGCCTTTATTGGACCTGTTTTTCAAGCCCCCAAGTAGCACACACATCAAGACAAGATAGCACTGACTTGTACTCCAAGAGTTTCGAATTCGAGTTTCTCGCGAAACCTCCTGGATTATGGTCATTCCTCAGCAGTGATTATACACTGGCGGAAAGTATTGCCCGGATAATTGCCTGAAAAATGTTTACGTACCTTTTTGGTGCCATTTTTGTATAGTTACGATTCATATTTCAGCCTCGGTTGTAAAGTAGTTCTGTATTGTGTGTAACGAGTATGGGTTTCTGTTTTATAGGGGTCGTTTTTTTACAGTGGACGAGATTTGGTTCGTGTGGGTGCATCCGGACAGTTAATGCCAAGCGGCGTACTAGATCTATATCCCACCCTCCCTCATTCTACTTTCTTGCCCTCGCGAATTTGGAGTAGTCAGGAGATAGGCTAGGACCACTGCTATGATTAGGCCATCATGAAACCGTTAGATGAGGCGCTCTATGCATGGATTATTACCTTGTTGCGGAGGGGGTATAGCAATCGTCGAATCGCTAAACAGGTAGGCATAGGGAAGAGTTCGGTCCATCAAGGCGATTGTAGAGTCTAGCCGCGATGACGTGCATCCTACGATGCCCTCAGCCGGTCGCCCTTGCTTAGTGAGAGAGAGAGTCCGGCCCGACATAGTTCGGTCGATTACCAGCGAGGAGGCAAAAATCTCCGCTCACGTGGCGAAGATCATCGAGAAGCAGCATGGCATCACGTTGCATCCTAAGACAGTGCGTAACGCTTTGAATGGCAGCGGACTTGTCGCAATCCAGCATCCTAAGAAGCCGCGACACTCTCGGAAAAAACATACGCGATAGGCTGGAATGGGCCCGTGCCCACGCAGACTGGACGGTTGACGACAGGAAGCGAGTTATCTGTTTGGATGAGACCAAGATCGGTCGTTTTGCATCCGACGGACTCTCATACGCCTGCGTTCACGAAGGGATGGCCCTCCAAAGACACCAAATCAAGCAGACCGTCAAACACGGGGGCGGTTTCTTGATGATTTGCGACTGCATGTCGTATAAGGGAGTGGGTTTCATGAGCAAACCATATGGTAGGATAGACGGACGAGCTCAATAGTACGATTGAGTTTTACCAACTTCCACTCTCGGAAGTTGTCTTCCAGCACGACAATGACCCCAAGCACAAGTTGCGTATCGTACATGAGTGGCCTCGAGAGCAAGAGTTTGGGTTGGTGGAGTGGCCATCATCCTCACCCGAACTCAACCCAATAGAGCATCTATGGGCTCATCTCAATGTGTGGCTAGCCAAGCACGAGAGGCATCCCACTGGTATGCTGGACCTGTGCGAGCGTGTTCAGAAGGAAAGGGAGAAGATCTTATCGGATTTGTGCACCCACCTGGTGGAAAGCATGCCAAGGAGGGAGAGGGCGGTGATTAAAGCGAAAGGGCGGTGGACTAGGTACAAGTTTGGGGTTGTTGAATCTTGCTGCTTGCGCCTAGCACAAATTGTCCGGATGTACCATGATTGTTAATTTGTGCTATTTGCTGAAAATTCAGTATCTTCGGGAAATGTAAGGCATGGGCCTACAGCCTTACCCCAACCTACATACACTGGGCACACCAAAAGATCAAGGCTTAATGTGCCTGACCCCTTAATATTCCGAAATTCGTCAAAGTGACAAACATGCGGACAATACTTTCCGCCAGTGTACGTATCCTTTCAGGGGAACACACATGGAACAACAGAGTTTTCTTCATGCTTCACTCAGTGCCTATACAGTTCTCATCCGAAACCTGTCGCTAAAAGAGCAGCTTGGAATACGCTCCCTTCATACCACCTTGACTCCAGCTGTATCTGCATGGAAACATTTGAAGGGGATATACATGGCACATGATACCATCTCTGTAAGTAATATTCTCTCACAACTGACAACTGTGTAGATGCACGGCAACGAAAACGTTTCAGACTTTGCAACAGGGCTTGCTCACTTCGCGATCAACTCAAAAAATAGGGCAGATACTTCCCAGAGACATTTTTATAACAGTTATTCTTGCCAGAATTGGACCAGAATGGCGACAGTGTCGATCTCTTCTTCGCATTCAACCCAATCTTTCTGAAGTTGAAATTTTCTCAATTCATCAAGCAAAGCTATTCAACTATTAGCTAATAGACTTTTGTTGGTGAGAGAAGGCTATTAGCAAAAGATTCCATAGCTCGGAAAATTCTGCAGCACTTCGTTATGACGCCCAGAAAACTCGCGACCTTCGAAAATCTATATCCGAAAATTGAATGGATGAAACAATCTGAAAATATGCTTCGTTATAGCTTGCAAATTCAGCTTTCCAATGCAAGTTGAATCTCTCGATCCCGTACTCTAGCAGCGAGCTATGGCGTTTGGTGCACTTGGGGGGTAAGCTGCCTTTGGAGAAATTGATTGTCATCAGAGTCTCAAACATTGAAGCTTACGAGTTCACAGGCATGATGAAAACATTGAAGCACAGTTGGCAGATGCGGAAGGAAGGGAAGGACCCCGGAGGCCCTTGGTCAAGAACATGACAAGAGTCAAATTCTTGACTCCCCATCCTCAGGTTCAACCAGCTTGGCAAGACAAAATTCACACTATACCAGGTTGGCATCCAAACCCCAAATGCTGCAGCTGCAAGGTGAGGACAAAAGTCCCACACATGCTGGTCCCTTCTCATTATAGGGCTCTGCAACTTTGATATAGCAGCTGCCAAGGACTTCCAATAAGTTGTAACAAATCCAACAATTCTTGGCTCGTTGGAATGTGCTCGATATCACGTACAATCCAAGCACATTTGCACAAGCACAAGATGAACACACAATGATATGCAAACCCAACAAATCACACAAACAACGTAGCACACGAAACACATGCAAACGAGATGATGCGAACGGACGACAGGATGACGTGCTCACGAATATGCATGAACACACTCCCCCTCAGACTGTCGGCTTGTCTCGCCGTCTCTAGTTCAACAACATTCCTCCCATCCTCGCACAAGGCCAGTGTGGCTCTTCAGCTAGCCGCTTGGTAAGAAAGTCAGCTGGCTGTTGCTGAGTTTTCACGTAGATCGGATCCAGTGTCCCAAGATTCACTTCCTTCCACAGCCAATGCCACTTGATCCTCATGTACTTGTTCAGCGCATGAAGAACCGCATTGCATGCCACTTGATCATCCGATATTCTTCAAGAGCCTCCTTAGCCAGATGATTTCTTTTGCTGCATGAAACATCGCCATGTACCCAGATTCCACTGAAGATAGTGCCGTTTTAGACTGCTTCTTGGACCTCCAGGTTACCAGCCCACCTCCTACCATGCAGATGTATCCACAAACTGACGATGAGTCCTCATGCTTAGAAGCCCATGTGGCATCAGTAAAGCAAAAAAGGAACACCTTTCCTTCTCCGAGCTGCTCTCCCTTCTCTTTGAGAAATTCAACTACATTCTGCATCAGTTGAGCAGACGCTGAATACTATACTCCCACTGTAGGGTATGACTTGAGGTGACGCACCGCTCTCTTCTGTTCGATTTTGCACTACTCGAGCCAGCTGTCCCACAGCAAAACTGATATCAGGGCGAGTATGCGTAGCAGCGTACAGAAGGCTCCCGATTATGGATTGGAATTGCCTTTGATCTTTCGTTATGACGCCTAGAAAACTCGCGACCTTCGGAAATCTATATCCGAACATTTAATCAATGAAACGATCTGAAAAATGGATATATCGTAGCTTGCATTTTCATATTTCCAATGCAAGTTGAATCACTCAATTCCGTAATATAGCGAGTGAGCTATGGCGTTTGGCGTACACAGGGGGTAAGTTGTCTTAGGAGACATTGACAATCCTCAAAGTCACAAACATTGAAGCTTACAAGTTCACAGGCATGATGGAAAACATTGAAGCACGGTTGGAAGATGTGGAAGAAGGGAAAGGACCCTGGAGGCCCTTGATCAAGAACATGACAAGAGTCAATTTCTTGACTCCCCATCCTCGGGTTCAATTAACCTGGCAAGACAAAATTCACACTGTGCTTGGTTGGCATCCAAACCCCAAAAGCTGCAGTTACAAGGTGAGGACAAAAGTCCCACACATGCTGGTCCCTCCTCGTTATACGGCTCTCCAACTTTTGTGTAGCAGCTGCCAAGGACTTCCAATAAGTTGTAACAATCCATCAAACGTTTCTTCATAACTTCTTCATATGTGCTCCGATTCCAACAATTCTTGGCTCGTTGGAATCTGCTCGACGTTACGCACAATCCAAGCACATCTGGACAACCACAAGATGAACATGCAAAGACATGCGAACCCAACATACCACACAAACAACATAACACACAAAATACATACAAACAAAGTGATGCGAACAGACGACAAGATGACGTGCAAACGAATATGCACCAACAACCTTGACCTGCAAAGAGCACGTAACAAAAAGGGGGCTATTCATGTCAGTTTCTACTCGACACCTGCAAATGTGTCAACAAGTTTTTCTGTCACTGCTATAAAAAGGATGGACACAGTATCAAAATTTGCAACAAGCTTCAGGCTGATAAGAAAAGACGAGTGCAGCAGCCATCTCAGCTGTCTAATGAACCCGTAAAGCAGGATCCACCAACAACAACTTCTGCCACATCAGGAAAACAAGTCTTCAGCTGTATTACTACAGTTCATGCAACCAATTCAGATTTCAACGACGATGAAGAATCCAGCTCAATTGAACAACCTGAAAATATGGTCTTACCTCGAATTTACACTAATCTTGCTCGGATTATTGTGTCCCCAGCAGCTGGTATCTCGATAGTTGTTGTGCTCAACACATGTGCTCTGTTGAAATGCTTTTCATTACTCATCAGAGTCCTCTTCGTCATCCTGTACCTGGCACAGTCACCAACGAACAAACTATTATGGCACGATCAATCGGCAATGTCATGATGGAATCCATTGACACTGGTTTTTCATCACATGTTATGAACGCTCTCATCATCGCTGGACTTGGTTTCAATCTTCTCTTGACGGTTCAGCTCCTGCGACATTGCATCAGGACACAAGGAAATTGTGAAACTATGGACTAGGAACTTTATCACAACGAGACGAATACTTACATCGGAAGAGCTGCCACAGAATATGGTGATTCCGAACGAGTAATTTCTCTTGGACCTTGGCAACATCCTGAAAAAAACCAATTATCAAGAAGTTGAGGTGGTCTTTTGTGCATTTGCAGTTCCAACATCATCTCGTACAACTGCTGCAGTTGTCACAGCCCTCGATACCTGGCCAGCAAACACAACCAAAGAAGATACATCAGCGTGGCGGAACTATTTTGGTACTCTAGCACAACTCATCAACATAACTAGAGTATCTTGGGGAACCGAGCAGCAGTAGCAGTGCCGCAGAAGCAGCGGAAGCAGCAGACTAGTAGCAAAGCAGAAATATGGGTTCTCATCAGTGAACCTGCAGCATATACACAAGATACAGAAATCAAAGAAGGAGAATTAAATCTGGAACCAGAAGAAATTCTCGACATGGAGGTTAAAACTACTAAGATACCGCTTACTCGTTTTGTTCTTGGACAACTCGAAGAATCTCCAGCGCTTTCTCCTTTCATCATTTCTTCCTTTTACGATAACACTCATTTTTATCTGCGATCAACAAGGCCACAAAGAAACAGAGGACATATGGCATCAACGATTAGGTCATCCATCTCAAGGGATATTAAATCATCCTATACGAGCGTCAGTTCTTGAAAAGAACAGTTTACTTTTACTTGATGGAACAGAATTGAAGTCGTCACCCCGACCGACCATCTGCACCACGTGTACCACTGCTTATCTTCCTCATGAACCTTTTCCAAGTCATTTTCCAGGATCTATTCGCTACACGCTTACGCACAAAGTCTGCAGCGATATCATGAACTTACCTGAAGCCGGGCCTATGGGGGAGCTCTATATGATATCTTTTATCGAAGCTTCTACTCGCTACGTTTGGATTGTCAACATCCCAACTCGCTCACTCCATTTTTGTCGCATGGCTTGAAGTAGCTAAGAGATAATTGAAGGAGAAGCTCCAAGAACTTCAAAGTGACGGAGCAGGAGAGTATACTAGTAACACCTGTACTGAGTATCTTCAAACCTTAGGCATCAAACGCCGAGGGTCTCTACCACATCAACACCAATAGATGGGGGTAGCGGAGCGGACGAACAGAGCTTTACAGGAGAAGAAGCGAGTTTTGCTGACTCACGCAGCACTTCCACCGCATTTTCGGACATACGCCCTGGATCAAGCGGTTCTTCCGCACAACTTGCTGTCCACAACGTCTCTTCCATATTTCTTTGTCAAAGATGAAGTCGAGAAGGGGAGAATGCGATTGGTCTACTGCTCGATCAATGAAATGGTCGTAGATTTTCTCACCAAGGAGTTGACATGTCAGAAGTTCCAATACTGCAACGAGCTCTACGGAATCATCAAGAAGTGACACTATCTGACTTCCAGAAATGAAGGGGAGTGTTGTGATAAATTCGTACTTAAGCATTTCTGTAAGTAGTTCCAATAGATATTATATATTTATAATGTACTTAGCATCCGTAGAATGACGTCAGCAAATAGCGCTCGTATGGATGATTACGTCAGGAGGCCATTTCAGTCACGCGAACAGTCACGCCCCTTTCAGTAGCGATAAGAGCGTATAGCGCGACTAGCTTTGAACAGGTACATTACCGAACAGGTACTTCTAGCAAAAATGAAAGTAACTTGTTCTTTAGTAAATTCTGGACACCACTTACAAGTTCGAAGACTTCAAATATCCTACTAATGTACCATTCTACCAAAGATCCTTGCTCAAGTCTTGAAGTATCACAAGGCTATCTCAAAGTAATAAGATGACTAGAATCGAGGGTACAGGATAGTTTTGTGCTAGTGTTATACTCTCTAAGAGCATTCACCTATCTAGCCTATAATAACATATGCATATATATTTGACAAACCCCCTAGGCTAGATAAGGGGCAGTGCTTGGCAAGAGACACGCAACTCAAGGTGGCACTACTAGTCCAACCCCTGAGATAAGGGTGTGAAGACCAGTACGAAGGGTACAAACTAGGCAAGAGCAAACCAGGGAGGCACTACTAGTCCGGCCACTGGAAGAGAAGCCACAAGGCGAGTCAGAAGTATATATGAAAAAGTAGTACACAATCAAGGTCCTAGCTACAGGAACTAGACCAAGCTGCACACAGTGTCGCTGATGATCTTTAAGTGCAATTGCCTTAGTAAAGATATCAGCTATGTTGGCACTGGGGGCCAAGTGTACTATGCGGGCCTGGCGGCACTGCTGTAACTCGCGCAAGAGGAAGTACTGCAGCTGGATGTGCTTCACTGTGCCAGTCAAGGCTCCTGACACAGGAGGATCAAGGCCCTATTGTCAGTGTACAGGACTGGGGCAGAGCTAGGCCGCTCACCTACTGTAAGTCTGTCCATGACAGCAGCGTGGATCTTAGCCTCACAGCTAAGCTGGGCAACAGACGACAAGCGGGTGGACCTCCACAAGATGGCGCTTGCACCAAGGCTAAAGCAGTAGCCCTGAGAGGACCTGAGCTTCTCACTGTCGTCCGCCCACGAAGCGTCTGTGTGCCATGTAAGACCCACCGGCATGCGTCCTCCTAGCACTACCCCCGTGCCCGATGTACTTTCTAGATAACGCAAAACCCTCTTAGCGGCCGACCAGTGCTGTGGTCGATGCCTGCCTGTCGCCACGAAGCAAGTCAGAATGCTAAGAGGGTATGTGAGGTCTGGACGAGTGCAACTCATCAGGTACTGTACCACAAGAACGTTGCTACCAAGACCGAACTTATCGGCTACGTCAACTCCGATCACGCCGGCGATAAGGACAGCCGACACTCACACACCGGCAACATCTACCATCTAGAACCTATCGGCACTATCTTGGCACCCGGGAAAGTAAGTACTAATCGCTCTCTCATCTGCTGAAGTCGAACATATCGCCCTGTGCACAGCCACAAAAGAAGGACTGTACCTGCGCGAGATGCTCGACGGTTGACACAGCTTGACGACACCACGCAGAGGTTACGAAAGGGCTACGGTCGCAAACCGTTGACCGTGCAACCCAACGGTCGGAATCGGAAGAGTCAAGAGTCAGCGCGACAGCAAGGACGAATAAGCGTCTTGTTATTGTTGTGATAAAATTGTACTTAAGGATGTCTGTAAGTAGTTCCGATAGATATTGTCGAGTTATACTATAGTTAGCATCCTTAGAATAACGTCAGCAAATAGCGCTCGTCTGGATGGTTACGTCTGCAAGCCGTTTTAGTCACGCGAACAGTCGCGCTCCTTTCAGTAGTGATTAGAGCGCATAGCGCAAATAGTTTTGAACAGGTACATTACCGAACAGGTACTTCTAGCAGATATAAGAGTAGCTTGTATGACTTCAATTATTAACTTGTTCTTGAGTAAATTTTGGTCAAGATTTACAAGTTCTAAACAGGGCTTCAGATTGGATTTTGAGGGGTTGTTGGCTCAAGGTGCCCCCCAGAAGGAGCCCCCGTTTTTCAGGGTCGGGTTTTGGAAGTTGCAATTTTTTTTAGAGTAAAAATTTTCGAAGGCTGAAAAATCAGGACTGAATTTTTTCAGTGCTGAGATGATAGGTTGAACCTTGAAGATTTTTTAGGGTGGGTAGGATTTTAACCTAGCACATTATGTTAGACATCGCATGTTTTGTCATACCAAAAAAAAAAAAGCCTGACTCAGCAAGTACATTTTTTACGTTTATTATCCTTAGATCAGATCGGACTTCATTGTGTACAAATTCTCACACTACTAGCATGATTTTAGCCAAGGACTTGTCACGCCCCTCACACATGCTCCAACTCGCGTCAGACTGCCTGCGTGATTTTGGCGGACCAATCACGCCCCTCACATCTGCTCCAACGCGCGCTACCTGCGTAATTTTGCCTAAGGTCCAGTCACGCCCCTCACACCTGCTCCAGCTCGTGTCAAACTGCTTGCGTGATTTTGGCGAAGGACCAATCACGCCCCTCACATGTGCTCCAGCTTGCGTCACCTGCGTCATTTTGGCTAAGGACAAGACACGCCCCTCACAATTGCTCCAGCTCGCCTCGACCAGTCAGATAGAATTCTGTTTCAGGCTGGAAATCCGTTAAGGCTGATAATTCAGGGTGACCAAAACAAGAACATACAATATTTTAGGCCTGCTCAAATGACAACCCCTAAAATGCAGGCCTAGGAAAAATCAAAAGCTGAAAAAACAGGACGACCCTAAAAAAATACCCTGTTATACAGAATTTCAGGGCATTTTATCCTGACTTCTGAAGCCCTGGTTCTAAGGCTTCCGTTGTCTTACTAGTCTACCATTACAGCAAAGATCCTTGGTTAAGTCTTTAAGTATCACAAGGCTGTTGTTAACGTAGAAACGAATGATTACTAGAGGTGGAAACCTAGAACAAATACTAGTTGGTTGTACTCACTAGGAGCATACCTCAGTCTAGCCTATAACTTCTACATAGATAATATGTATAAGTTGACACACCCCCTAGGCTAGACAAGGGGTGAAACTAAACAAGAAGCAAACAGCTCAGGGCGGCACTACTAGTCCAACCACTGAGGCAGGGGTCTGGAGACCAGTCAGCAAGAATACAACCAAAACTGAAGCAAGCCAGGGTGGCACTACTAGTCCAGCCACTGGAGGTAAGGCCACAAGGCCAGTCTGACAAGCATATATAATAGAGAGTACACAATCAGGATCCTAACAGGGGAGCAGCTACAGGAACAAGACCAAGCTGTACACAGTGCCGCTGATGATCTTTAGGCGCAAGCGCCTTAGTAAAGATATCAGCTGTGTTGGCACCTGAGGCCAAGTGAACTACGCGGGCCTGGCAGCGCTGCTGTAGCTCGCGCAGGAGGAAGTACCGCAGCTGGATATGCTTCGCTCTGCCCTCAAGCCGAGGCTCCTGACACAGGAGTATCATGGCCCTGTTGTCAGCGTACAGGACCGGGGCAGAGCTAGGCCGCTCACCTAAGTCTGTGAGCAAGAAGGTCAGCCAGCGGAGCTCCTGTGCCGCCATGGCACCAGCGTAGATCTCAGCCTCACAGCTAGACTGAGCCACAGACGACGAGCGAGTGGATCTCCAAGAGATAGCACCCGAACCAAGGCTGAAACAGTAGCCCTGCGACGACCTGAGCGTCTCAGCGTCGTCTGCCCAAGAAGCGTCTGTGTGCCCAGTAAGGACCACTGGCCTGCGTCCTCCTAGCACTAACCCCATGCCTGATGTACTAGCAAGATAACGCAAAACCCTCTTAGCGGCAGACCAGTGCTGAGGTCGGTGTCTGCCTGTAGCCACAAAGCGAGCCAGGATGCTGAGAGGGTATGCGAGATCTGGGCGAGTGCAAGTCATCAGGTACATGAGGCAACCCACCAGCTCTGCGTAGGGGCCACTGGGCTCTACTGGCTCCTCAGGAACGGGAGCAGAGAGCCCATGGTCTACGGGTAGAGGTGTGGGCTGTGCAGAGGAGAACTGAAGACCGAACCTCTGAAGGACCTGACGCACCAAGTGTGACTGGGTCAGAGTGATGGTGCGTGCTGCTCTGTCCCTAGAGATCTGCAGGCCAAGATAGCGACGCAGCTCTCCAAGGTCAGTGCAGGTGTGTCTCTTCAGCAGCTCAGCCTTCACAGAGGCCAGTGCGTCCCTGTCAGGAGTAGCGAAGACCAGGTCGTCTACGTAGACAAGGATGTAGAACGGAGTCTGGCCGGAACGCACAAACAGTGAAGGGTCAGCAGAGGACGGAAAGAACTGCAGGTCTGCTAACGTGGCACGTAGCGTGTCGTGCCACTCGCGGGGAGCCTGACGCAGGCCGTAGACCGGGCGCCTGAGAAGCCACTGGGTCCCAGGAGGGAAGGTACCAGTGAAGCCTTGTGGTCGGCGCAGGTAGACCTGCTCGTGTAGGCTGCCCTGAAGAAAGGCAGTAGAGAAGTCGAGGGAGTGAAGCTCGTAGTCACGCTGTGCTGCTACGTGTAGCAGCGCCCGAAGAGTGGTCATCTTCGGGGTCGGGGCGAAGGTCTGGAAGAAGTCAACCCCCTCGCGCTGACTGAAACCTCTGGCCACATAGCGCGCCTTGAAGACAGGCGGCTCTCCAGGGGGGCGCTTCACCTTGAAGAGCCACCGACCATCGACTACGTTCACCCCAGGCGGGGGAACTGCGTCGACGTAAGTTCCGGTGGATCTCCAAGATGCCATCTCCTGCTCCATGGCAGCTATCCACTGAGAGGCCCAAGGTCCCGAGGTGGCCTCAGCGTAGGTGCGAGGGGTCGGGATGTCGAAGGCGTCTGGGTCACCCTCAGGGACTAACAGCATGGAGCAGAGATGGGGAGCAGCCTCGGAAAGGAAAACCAGCTCGTACTGCCTGTCCTCTAGGACGTCACTGCCAAGGGCAGGAGCACCCCCGACGGACAGAGGACGGGCAGGGTCAGAGACCAGAGCGGTAGCGTAGTCAAGGCGGCGGGTAGAGGCGAAGTCAGCGACAGCAGCGACAAGCGCGTCAAGGCGCGAGACAGGAACAGCAGGGTCGGTAACAAGAGAGGCAAGGACCCGAGGGACAAGGGGACGAGCAGCACGGAGGTAGTCAGAGAACGGAGGAGGTGCAACAGCAAGGGACGAGGGAGGAGGGGACGGGAGGAGGGGAGGACGAGACGAGTGGGAACGGAGCAACATAGGGTGGGTGGGCAGGACAGGAGAGACGGGACGAGCACGGGAGGGACGGCGAGCCCAAACGTGAGACGGAGGGGTAGGGTCAGGGGACAGCGGAGGAGACACAGGAGGGGAACGAGGAGGAAGACGGGCCGGAGACGAGTCTGGCGGCGGGAACACAGGACCGTAGACAGGAAGGTCAGGAGGCGGTGGGGGAGACACCGGCGCGCGGTCCGGGGAGGGAAGGCCGAGCAGGCGGAGAGCGGAAACCGGCGGCGACGGCTGCTGCGGCGGCGACGACGGCTGGGCCGGAACTCTCGGACCAGCAGAGGCAGAACGACCGTCGGCAGAACACTCAACAGCAGCACCCCCAGAACCAACACCCCCAGAGCGAGAACCCCCTCCAACACCAGCGGCACCCCCAGAAGCCGCAGGACGAACACCCTCCTCCACACCAGCACCTCCAGGGGCCGAGAGCAGCGGCGGCAGTGGCGGCAACGGCTGCGGCGGCGGCGACAGCGGCGACGGCTGCGGCAGCGACAGCGGCGGCGGCGGCGACGACAGCGGCGACGGCTGCGGCGGCGACGGCGACGGCGGCGGCAGCGGGGTCGGCGACTGCGACAGTGGGGGCGGAGGCACCGGGGAAGGGGGACGCGGCAAGGACGGACCGGGGGTACCACCAGAGTCAGCAGACTCCTCAACGGGGACAACCGACGGGAGGGGAGTGACGTGGGAGACACCAGACGGGGCAGGACGAGGCGGGAGAGGGGCAGGGGCTACCGGGGGAGAGGGAGCAAGGAAAAGGGGGGGGGCAACTGGGAGACCTCGGTGAGGGAACCGGCGGTAGAAGGAGACGGACTCGTCAAAGGTGACGTCACGAGAGTGGAGGAAGCGGTGAGACGGCGGGTGGTAGAAAAGCCAGTCAGACGAGTCCAGGGGGAAACCGAGGAAGACACAGGGGACAGTGCGGGCAGTGAGCTTGTCCGTGCCAGAGGCACGAACGTGAGCAAGGCAGCCCCAGACGTGGAACGCAGACGCGTCACCGGGGGACCCGGTCCAAAGGAGGGTCGGCGAAACCTGCGGCCGCAGGGAGCGTGGCCACAGGTTCAGCTGGTGAGCCGCGTAGCGAACAGCGAACGGCCACAGAAAATGGGGGGCATCGGCATGGATCATGGAGGTACGGGCGACCTCCATGACCAAGCCGATGCGGCGCTCAGCAACCCCATTCTGCTGTGGCGAGTCCGGCAACGTGTACGACTAGGTGATGCCCTCCGCACGACAGAACTGTCCAAGCCGACCAGAGGCGAACTCGCCGCCACGGTCGGAGTGGAGACACAACACGGGGAGACCGCGGTGGAGACGCGCAGCCACAACCCACGAGAGAAGAACGTCGGGCACGTCGGCCTTCCGCTCCAGGGGAAACACCGTGGTGTAGCGCGTGTAGTCGTCGACGAGCACAAGGAAGTAGCGCTCACCGCGCGGTCCGGGGACGGGGGCAGGGCCCCAAACGTCCAAGTGCAGGGTCTGAAGGGGGGCAGTAGAAGGACGCAGCGAGGAGGAGTGAGGAGCACGGCGGAGCCGACCCTCGACGCAAGGCGTGCACGGTGGCGCAGTCGAGGGAGGAAGGGCAGGGAGCGACGCGGGGAGACCTAAGACAAGACCGTGCTGGGACATGTGACGCAGACGCGGGAGAGCAGGGTGACCTAAGCGGTGGTGCCAGAGAAGGGAGGGGTGAGTGAGGGACCGACACGAGCAAGCTGCAGCGACCTGGGAGGACGCACCAACCGGGGGGGAAGCGGTGTGTAGGGTAAACAGACCGGACACCGGGTCCCGGGGGAACGTCGCAAGGGGGGAACCTGAGACAGCCTCAGAACAGACAGCGAACCGCTCGTGCCCGGGGAACGTGGTGGTGACGCCGAGGTCCTGGAGACAGCCGACACCAACCAGGTTCCTGGAGAACGAGGGAACGTGGAGGCCAGTAAGGGAGCCCGAGGGAACTGCCGGACAAGGAAGGGACGTAGAACTGCGCGCGACGACCGGACCCGCAGAGGGGTCAGCGAGAGAGACAACAGCAGGTGCAGCAAGCGGCGTGAGCGTGGAACGGTCGCGGAAGAAGCAGGCAGAAGCACCAGAGTCGAGAGTGAAGGACAGCGACGCAGTGGCGGAGGCCGGGGACGGAGCCGGTGCAGCGACTAGACTAGGCAACCTAGGCAGTCCTACGCCTGTCGCAGCAGGGGAAGCTAAGCTACACAAGGGTGAAACACCTAAACTAGAGTACACAGGGTAGTAAGATCCAGCAACACTAGAAGCGTCAGCATACAAAGCATGCAAGGCAGCACCTATCTGATCCATGTCTAACTCAAAGATCGGCACGCCCTGGCGGAGCAGGCTGTGCCAGTCAGGGAGGTCCGGGGCCGGGCCAAAGCGACGACGAAAAAGATCGTCGAGGCGGCGGAAACAGCGGGCGGTCGGGTGCGGGCGGCGGCACAGAGTGCCGCGGAGAGGCCCGGTCTGAAGCTGGTACTGGCAGGTCACAGCACTGGAGCCGCTGGTAGACGCCAAGCTGCGCGGGCCGCCACCACGGCCACCGCCTCCGGAGGTGCCGGGCCAACCAGGCGGGAGACGAGCCCACGGCTGCGGCGGGTGCTGCTGGGACGGCGGCTGCGGCTGGGGCTGGTCCTGCTGCTGCTGGGGCTGCTGCTCCTGCCCACCGGTGGTAGTCCCCTCAGGCGGACTACCGTCACCACCACCACGACCACTACCACCTGCGTCACCACCCCTACCTCCCTGGCGGCCACGGCCACCGCGACGCGAGCGCTGCTGCGGGTGGACAGCAGCAGCCGTCTCGGTAAGAGGGGTCGCCGTGGCGACCGCAGCCGAAACGTCAGTGAACGTGCACTGGGATGGGGCACAGCCGTGAAAGATAGAGACTGCCGGCGCACCGCTCGACTGAGCGATAGTGCGCTGGCGAGTCTCGATCTCAGTGAGGGTGTCGACAAAGGCGGTCAGGGTGAGGTCACCCGGGTGCTGGCTAAGAAAGTGGTCGCGAGCACTAGCGAGGCGGTCTGGCAGGCGCATAGCGATAAAATAGAGCGTCATGCAGAAAGGAGGGGGGAGCGCAGTGAGCTGGGCAGCAGTGCTGGCAGTGCGATAGCGAGTCTCTAGGGCACGCAAATGAGTGGCAAAGTCTGCGACAGTAGGGAAGGCAGCCAGGTCTGGGAACAGCATCGGAAAGAGCAAGCGGCCAGCAGAAGCGGAGGCAGGGGTGGAATAGCGAGCAATAACGGCGTCTAAATAAGCTTTGGCCGTTTCAACAGTAGCAAAACGCGAGCGCTCAGACACAGGGAGGGCGTGACTAATAGCAACCTGAGCTACTGCATCGCGTGAGTCCCAGACCGCACAGGCCAGCGCAGCAGTAGAGAAAGCCTCACGGTCATCAGAGGAGGGGTCAGCAGGGAGGGGAGTAGGTGCAGGGGGACGGGGGAGCAAGCCATCAGCATGGACAACCAGAGAGTGGCCATCCTGGCGCTGACCTGTAAGCTGGCGGCGGAGATCGGAGAGCCAGGCGGCGAAGTCAACCGCGTGGCCCTCAGCGTCCAGGCGGAGCACAAAGTCAGCCATCGTGCAGGGTCAGCGGCACAGCTCCTCAGCGACACAGCGGCACAGCAGCACAGCTCCTCAGCGGCACAGGAGCACAGCGGCGCGGGGACACGGCGGCAGCACTCTCCAGTAGGGCAGCAGCTAGGCGTCCCAGCGCAGGCGAGCAGAAGACACAGGGCCCGAGAGGACACGGCAGGCCGAGCAGGGGAGGCGGGCAGGTGCTCTGGGGCCGGGCTGGTGCTGGGAGGGGCCAGGCTGGTGCTGCTGGGGCCGGTCGGGCACGAGGAGGGGCCGGGCAGCGCTGAGGAGAGGCCGGGCGGCGCTAGGAAGGGGCCGGGCGGCACTAGGAGGAGGCCGAGCGGCACTAGGAGGCCAGGCAGGCGAGCGCTAACAGCAGGCGCGACAGGGGCCAGCGGGCGCGACGAGGCCTAAGGGGCGCGACGGGGCCCAGCGGGCACGACGGGGCCCAGGGGGGGCGCGACGGGGCCGAGGAGGCGCGACGGGGACCAGCGGGCACGACGGGGCCCAGGGGGGCCGCGACGGGGCCTAACGAGCGCGACGGGGCCCAGGGGGGGCGCGACGGGGCCTAGGGGGCGCGACGGGGCCTAGGAGGCGCGACGGGCGGAAGCGGTAGGCGGGGGGATCCTAACCTAAGCGTGATACCATGTTAACGTAGAAACGAATGATTACTAGAGGTGGAAACCTAGAACAAATACTAGTTGGTTGTACTCACTAGGAGCATACCTCAGTCTAGCCTATAACTTCTACATAGATAATATGTATAAGTTGACAGCTGTAACACTAATTTTGGTGTTACAACTCGTTAATACTGGCTGTTACTGAAGGTACTTCCAGTATTACTTTCTACTTCAAGTACTTGTGTCTGCAGATTCTATCCGTAGTCTCCTACACCACCTGTCAATTTCTTTCAGTTACCGGTATTACAGTACGGGTGGTTACCTGAGTTGCCTTATCGAGTCGTAAAAGGGAATGTACCCCTTGAAGTGCACAGAGAGTTAGACTCTTCATATTCTCTTGTTTTATTATATAAATTCTGTATCCGCTTGCTATAATCAATCACTTGTTCTCACATACGAATACAAGGGTTCAGACTCAAGACTTCCGCTGTGCTATCAAGCACTCGGTTACAAGGACTTAGCCTTATGAAAAGATCCTAGGGCTATTCTCAGCCCAGCAACCTGAACCGGTAGAACATGGAGCAAGCCGACCAATTCGAAGACGAAGCCAGAAATTCATAGAGCGCAACGCCCTTTCCACTCGTTTGCCTCTTCCCAGGACATTTATGCAAATGTGTTGGGTTCTGAATATGCAGCTACTGACCGATGGCTTCCAGCTTTGCCTCTGCTGCTCTTCTCTTCCCCCTCTCTCCCTCCACCTCTCTCTTGAGTCGCTCCACCTCATGCTGCAGCTTGTCCCTCTCTGCTGCCACTCCGCGCAGAGCCACCTCCCTACCCTGCAACTCACCCTGCTCCACATGCAGCGCCCGCTCTAGCTCCTGCTGGCACGCAGCACACACGGGGCGGAAATCAACGGAGGGACAAAAAGGGAAGAAAAAAGAAGTGGTTAACACGTGCAGTACCAAATGGAACACGTTACTAAGTCCAGCGAAAGACCAGCACTTTGCCAACATTTCCCCTCGACCCAAGTGATGCACCAGCATGCGCACGTTTCCCTGTGGCCATAGCAAAGTGGAGGAGGCAGCCTTGGAGTACGCAGGATGAGATGGGCGATGGGCAGGGAGGGTGAGATGGACAGGGAGGGTGAGGGAAGAATGTGGCAAGAGAAGTAACTGATGAGAGGCGCGACGCGCATACCTCAAGGCGTCGCTTCTTGGCAGCATGTGGTGCTGCCGGCACAGCAAGGACCTTTCCCCCCTCTGTCACACCAGGCACTGTCACCATCACGAACCCCCCTCCTGCTCTCAGAGCATCAGCACCGCCACCATCCGCAGGTGGCGTTGGAACAGCTTGCGCTGCAGGCAGTGGTGCAGGCAGTGGTGCAGGCAGTGGTGCAGGCAGCGGTGCAGGCAGTGGTGCGTGCGGCGCCGGTGTGTTGAGCCAGGTTGCCACCACGTGCTCCTCCTCATCGTACGACTGCAGCATGTGGCGCAGCGAATCCCTCTCACGCACCACCACTGCCATCTGGGGTCCACAGGAAAAGAAAGGGTGGGCGTGAGAGTATGTGGGCAGAGTTTGCATTTTGTGACATTTGTGCGGGGCTTTATGTGGCAAGTGAGGGTGGCTCGAGCGCAAGCCATATTAGGGCATGCCCTAAGCGTTCATTTTTTGCCAATACCCTACCGAACCGTGTTCTAGAGGTATTTGATCTTTTTGAAAAGCAATCCACCTCACTCAACTGTATTCGGATGTACTCTTAGGACACGTCATTAGGAAGAGGTGGCAGGCTGGTAGACTGGCGACGATTCAAGTACATGCATTGCCTTGACATACAGTCCAGCATTTGAGTGGGCTCGTGCATGTGCATGAGTGAACGAGCACAAGGAGGCAAAGACGCCAAGGGGAGGAGAAAGAGGGGCTGCACGAAATCAGCACGATGAACAGAAAATGCAGCGTCCTCAAGGTCGGCTAGGCAAAACGCGAGAGAAACACACTGCATGCAGCAGCATGCACGCAGGCAAGCAGGCCAGCAGGCATGCAAAGAGGCAGCAGGGGTGCATGGGAGTGCACCTCTGTGTGCTTGGCGTCCAGCTGCCCCTGCAGCTGCCGCAGCTGGCGCCGCACATCACTCTCACCCGCCCTCGCCTCCTGCTCTGCCCTCTGTGCTGCTGCCAGAGCTGCTCTGAGCGGCACCACCTGCGCTGCCCCCTCTCCCGCCTCCGCCATCGCACACAGCGCCGCGCTGCTCCACGCTCAGGGGGGGGCAGTGGGGGGTGTTGGGGAAGGTCGGGGAGGGGGAAGGACGTCAGAGGAAAGGTGGGGGGGAAGGGGGGGGAGGAGGGGGGGAGGAAGATATGATGAGGGAGCATGACATGCATTGCAGTGTGGATGCATCAACAACACTATGCGAGGATACTTGCACAGCAAGGAAAGGAGGCACCGGCACCGGCATTGCTTCTTGACTTACCTTTGCAGCTTGCCAATAGCCGCAACCACATCCTCAGGCCCATACTCCCTTGCTCCCACCCTCCCCTCCCCACCGCCACCCCCATGCCCTTCTCCCTCGTCCCCTCTCTGCCCCCCCTCTCCCCCCTGCACGTCCTCTGCGCCCATTTTCTCCGGCCCCCTCGTCTCAGCACCGCCCCGAGCAGCAACGGCGAGGTCAAGGTGGGGCGAGTGCAGGAGGGCCCGCCAGCGCTGCAGGTCGTGTTGGGCGCGCCTCAGCTGCACCGCCACGTCTGCTGCCGCTGCTGCCGCCGCCTCGGCGGCATCTGCCCGTGCTCTCTCCACCAGCACCTGCTGCTGCAACACATGGCAGCGCTGCCGCTCCTCCTGCTGCCTCTCCGCCCTGCCCACCAGCTCCAGCTGCACACGAGGTGCAGGGAGAGCCACACGAGTCAGAGGACGGCGGCATCATTCATGTGCTCTCGCACCAAATCAAGGGGAACCTCATAAGAACAAGGCCTCCCCAGAAGTGCACAGTGGGGAGCGGAATGAGAGGGCGGGCTGAACAAGGCAACAGAACAAGTGGGTGCTTCACAGGGAGCGCAACAGAACAAGTGTGAACCCATGCCCGACACCCCTCCCCTCCCCTCCCCTCCCCTGTTCCCCCCCACCCCACCAGGCGGCGGTTGTCCTCTCGCAGGCGCCCCAGCAGCGCCTCTGCCTCCACACGCGAGGTCGACCGGCCCAGCTCGGCCTCGCTCCGCACTCGCTCCAACTCACGCCCAGCTTCCGCCACCTCCCTGCATGCCTGGGGCACACAGCCAGGAGCGGAAGAGCAGGGGGGAGGAGGGGGGGAGTGATAAGTTGGGCTTAAAGTTAGCATCACTTTACATTGAATAGCAGTCATGACACAGAATTATGTCCACTCACATCACCTACAACACCTGCAACACCTACATCACCTAGCGCTATGCTGTAGCCACCTGAGCGTGGTGCGCCCTGAGTGCGTCTGCCTCGTCCTCCAGCGACTCCATCTCCACCGCCATGGCGTCCATGCGGCCGCCCGCCATGCGCACCTGCTGCAGCGCACGGGCACACGTGGCATGACAGCACCATGCGCACACTCAAACGGGGGAGCTGCAGATGGAGCTGTGGCACTTACAGCCTTTCGTAAAGGCCTTGCACGGTGAAAAGTGAAATAAGAGGGCATGCCTGAAAGCCTTTCCTGGCCTTTTACATGGATGCCCCTAAGCACATGACTGCTCCATTCGGCCCTGCTGTCACATCCCCCGGGCCGTCTGCAGCCGTGCGTCTCACCTCTGCCTCCAGTCGTGCCATCTCCCCCTGCATCTGCACCCTCACCACCTCCACCTCCCGCTCTCTCGCTGCCTGCCCTGCCCGCACCTCCTCCTCTGCCCTCGCCTGCCCTGCCTCCGCTGCTGCCGCCCGAGCCTCTGCGGCTGCGGCGCGCGCTTCTGCCTCTGAGCTGTGCTTCGTGAGCTGCAGCACTTGCAGCTGGGGGGTGCATGGACGCAACACAGTTAAAATTCGTGTTGAGACACAAGGGTAATCTCACGCGTGTCTAACACACGGCGAGGATGGGGGGCAGGGGAGAGGAGTGAAGGGGGGGGGGAGAGCAGGGAAAGGGATGGAGGCATCCTCAGAGGAGGAGGTGGCGGGGAGTTAGAGAGTTTGGCAATGAGGCGGGCGGAGGGGAGGGAGGAGTGGGGAAGACGGGGTCACGGAGGGGAGAGGCAAGAGTGTTGATTGGCAGACCTTGTGACTGATGGCAACTTGTTACCTCCAGCACATGGCATCGCTTCATCTGCACTCTCATGCTTTCCTCCGCCCTCTCTGCCACGCGCCTTCTCTGCTCCTCCCTCTCCCGCTCCCTCTCCCTCGCGGCTGCCCCCACACGCTCCAGCGATGCCAACTGCTGCCGCATCCGCCCACACTGCACCTCTGTTGCGCACGCACAACGCACACGGAGGGTTGGTGAAGGGGGGGGTTCGAGAGGAAGCGAAGTGCTCAGGAAGAGGACCGAAGTGAGACTAAAAGAGTGAGTGACAAAGGAGTGTGTGCACGAGGAGTGTGTGCACGAGGAGTGTGTGCACGAGGAGGGTGTGCACGAGGAGTGTGTGCACGAGGAGTGTGTGCACGAGGAGTGTGTGCACGAGGAGTGTGTGCACGAGGAGTGTGTGCACGAGGAGTGTGTGCACGAGGAGTGTGTGCACGAGGAGTGTGTGCACGAGGAGTGTGTGCACGAGGAGTGTGTGCACGAGGAGTGTGTGCACGAGGAGTGTGTGCACGAGGAGTGTGTGCACGAGGAGTGTGTGCACGAGGAGTGTGTGCACGAGGAGTGTGTGCACGAGGAGTGTGTGCACGAGGAGTGTGTGCACGAGGAGTGTGTGCACGAGGAGTGTGTGCACGAGGAGTGTGTGCACGAGGAGTGTGTGCACGAGGAGTGTGTGCACGAGGAGTGTGTGCACGAGGAGTGTGTGCACGAGGAGTGTGTGCACGAGGAGTGTGTGCACGAGGAGTGTGTGCACGAGGAGTGTGTGCACGAGGAGTGTGTGCACGAGGAGTGTGTGCACGAGGAGTGTGTGCACGAGGAGTGTGTGCACGAGGAGTGTGTGCACGAGGAGTGTGTGCACGAGGAGTGTGTGCACGAGGAGTGTGTGCACGAGGAGTGTGTGCACGAGGAGTGTGTGCACGAGGAGTGTGTGCACGAGGAGTGTGTGCACGAGGAGTGTGTGCACGAGGAGTGTGTGCACGAGGAGTGTGTGCACGAGGAGTGTGTGCACGAGGAGTGTGTGCACGAGGAGTGTGTGCACGAGGAGTGTGTGCACGAGGAGTGTGTGCACGAGGGTGGGGGGGGGGGGGGGGGGGGGGGGGGTGTGCACGAGGAGTGTGTGCACGAGGAGTGTGTGCACGAGGAGTGTGTGCACGAGGAGTGTGTGCACGAGGAGTGTGTGCACGAGGAGTGTGTGCACGAGGAGTGTGTGCACGAGGAGTGTGTGCACGAGGAGTGTGTGCACGAGGAGTGTGTGCACGAGGAGTGTGTGCACGAGGAGTGTGTGCACGAGGAGTGTGTGCACGAGGAGTGTGTGCACGAGGAGTGTGTGCACGAGGAGTGTGTGCACGAGGAGTGTGTGCACGAGGAGTGTGTGCACGAGGAGTGTGTGCACGAGGAGTGTGTGCACGAGGAGTGTGTGCACGAGGAGTGTGTGCACGAGGAGTGTGTGCACGAGGAGTGTGTGCACGAGGAGTGTGTGCACGAGGAGTGTGTGCACGAGGAGTGTGTGCACGAGGAGTGTGTGCACGAGGAGTGTGTGCACGAGGAGTGTGTGCACGAGGAGTGTGTGCACGAGGAGTGTGTGCACGAGGAGTGTGTGCACGAGGAGTGTGTGCACGAGGAGTGTGTGCACGAGGAGTGTGTGCACGAGGAGTGTGTGCACGAGGAGTGTGTGCACGAGGAGTGTGTGCACGAGGAGTGTGTGCACGAGGAGTGTGTGCACGAGGAGTGTGTGCACGAGGAGTGTGTGCACGAGGAGTGTGTGCACGAGGAGTGTGTGCACGAGGAGTGTGTGCACGAGGAGTGTGTGCACGAGGAGTGTGTGCACGAGGAGTGTGTGCACGAGGAGTGTGTGCACGAGGAGTGTGTGCACGAGGAGTGTGTGCACGAGGAGTGTGTGCACGAGGAGTGTGTGCACGAGGAGTGTGTGCACGAGGAGTGTGTGCACGAGGAGTGTGTGCACGAGGAGTGTGTGCACGAGGAGTGTGTGCACGAGGAGTGTGTGCACGAGGAGTGTGTGCACGAGGAGTGTGTGCACGAGGAGTGTGTGCACGAGGAGTGTGTGCACGAGGAGTGTGTGCACGAGGAGTGTGTGCACGAGGAGTGTGTGCACGAGGAGTGTGTGTGCACGAGGAGTGTGTGCACGAGGAGTGTGTGTGCACGAGGAGTGTGTGTGCACGAGGAGTGTGTGCACGAGGAGTGTGTGCACGAGGAGTGTGTGCACGAGGAGTGTGTGCACGAGGAGTGTGTGCACGAGGAGTGTGTGCACGAGGAGTGTGTGCACGAGGAGTGTGTGCACGAGGAGTGTGTGCACGAGGAGTGTGTGCACGAGGAGTGTGTGCACGAGGAGTGTGTGCACGAGGAGTGTGTGCACGAGGAGTGTGTGCACGAGGAGTGTGTGCACGAGGAGTGTGTGCACGAGGAGTGTGTGCACGAGGAGTGTGTGCACGAGGAGTGTGTGCACGAGGAGTGTGTGCACGAGGAGTGTGTGCACGAGGAGTGTGTGCACGAGGAGTGTGTGCACGAGGAGTGTGTGCACGAGGAGTGTGTGCACGAGGAGTGTGTGCACGAGGAGTGTGTGCACGAGGAGTGTGTGCACGAGGAGTGTGTGCACGAGGAGTGTGTGCACGAGGAGTGTGTGCACGAGGAGTGTGTGCACGAGGAGTGTGTGCACGAGGAGTGTGTGCACGAGGAGTGTGTGCACGAGGAGTGTGTGCACGAGGAGTGTGTGCACGAGGAGTGTGTGCACGAGGAGTGTGTGCACGAGGAGTGTGTGCACGAGGAGTGTGTGCACGAGGAGTGTGTGCACGAGGAGTGTGTGCACGAGGAGTGTGTGCACGAGGAGTGTGTGCACGAGGAGTGTGTGCACGAGGAGTGTGTGCACGAGGAGTGTGTGCACGAGGAGTGTGTGCACGAGGAGTGTGTGCACGAGGAGTGTGTGCACGAGGAGTGTGTGCACGAGGAGTGTGTGCACGAGGAGTGTGTGCACGAGGAGTGTGTGCACGAGGAGTGTGTGCACGAGGAGTGTGCGAGGTGTGTGCACGAGGAGTGTGTGCACGAGGAGTGTGTGCACGAGGAGTGTGTGCACGAGGAGTGTGTGCACGAGGAGTGTGTGCACGAGGAGTGTGTGCACGAGGAGTGTGTGCACGAGGAGTGTGTGCACGAGGAGTGGTGTGCACGAGGAGTGTGTGCACGAGGAGTGTGTGCACGAGGAGTGTGTGCACGAGGAGTGGTGGTGCACGAGGAGTGTGTGCACGAGGAGTGTGTGCACGAGGAGTGTGTGCACGAGGAGTGTGTGCACGAGGAGTGTGTGCACGAGGAGTGTGTGCACGAGGAGTGTGTGCACGAGGAGTGTGTGCACGAGGAGTGTGTGCACGAGGAGTGTGTGCACGAGGAGTGTGTGCACGAGGAGTGTGTGCACGAGGAGTGTGTGCACGAGGAGTGTGTGCACGAGGAGTGTGTGCACGAGGAGTGTGTGCACGAGGAGTGTGTGCACGAGGAGTGTGTGCACGAGGAGTGTGTGCACGAGGAGTGTGTGCACGAGGAGTGTGGGGGGTGGCACGAGGAGTGTGTGCACGAGGAGTGTGTGCACGAGGAGTGTGTGCAGGGGTGTGTGCACGAGGAGTGGTGTGCACGAGGAGTGTGTGCACGAGGAGTGTGTGCACGAGGAGTGTGTGCACGAGGAGTGTGTGCACGAGGAGTGTGTGCACGAGGAGTGTGTGCACGAGGAGTGTGTGCACGAGGAGTGTGTGCACGAGGAGTGTGTGCACGAGGAGTGTGTGCATGAGGAGTGTGTGCATGAGGAGTGTGTGCATGAGGAGTGTGTGCATGAGGAGTGTGTGCATGAGGACTGAGTGCATGAGGACTGAGTGCATGAGGACTGAGTGCATGAGGACTGAGTGCATGACGACTGAGTGCATGAGGACTGAGTGCATGAGGAACGGATGCATGAGGAACGGATGCTGATGTCACGGCATAGAGGGGTACAGGAAGAGGGAGAATGCAATGCAGTAGCACTAGGAGGTACAGAGAGAGCAAGGAGGGAGGGAAGCGATAAGAAGGCAAGAATGGAAGGTGGGTTGAAGGGGTTGGTGGGTTGAAGGGGTTGGTGGGTTGTTGGGGTTGGTGGGTTGTTGGGGTTGGTGGGTTGAAGGGGTTGGTGGGTTGAAGGGGTTGGTGGGTTGAAGGGGTTGGTGGGTTGAAGGGGTTGGTGGGTTGTTGGGGTTGGTGGGTTGTTGGGGTTGGTGGGTTGAAGGGGTTGGTGGGTTGAAGGGGTTGGTGGGTTGAAGGGGTTGGTGGGTTGAAGGGGTTGGTGGGTTGAAGGGGTTGGTGGGTTGAAGGGGTTGGTGGGTTGAAGGGGTTGGTGGGTTGTTGGGGTTGGTGGGTTGAAGGGGTTGGTGGGTTGAAGGGGTTGGTGGGTTGAAGGGGTTGGTGGGTTGAAGGGGTTGGTGGGTTGAAGGGGTTGGTGGGTTGTTTGGGTTGGTGGGTTGAAGGGGTTGGTGGGTTGAAGGGGTTGGTGGGTTGAAGGGGTTGGTGGGTTGAAGGGGTTGGTGGGTTGAAGGGGTTGGTGGGTTGAAGGGGTTGGTGGGTTGAAGGGGTTGGTGGGTTAAAGGGGTTGGTGGGTTGAAGGGGTTGGTGGGTTGAAGGGGTTGGTGGGTTGTTGGGGTTGGTGGGTTGAAGGGGTTGGTGGGTTGACGGGGTTGGTGGGTTGAAGGGGTTGGTGGGTTGAAGGGGTTGGTGGGTTGAAGGGGTTGGTGGGTTGAAGGGGTTGGTGGGTTGTTGGGGTTGGTGGGTTGAAGGGGTTGGTGGGTTGAAGGGGTTGGTGGGTTGAAGGGGTTGGTGGGTTGAAGGGGTTGGTGGGTTGAAGGGGTTGGTGGGTTGAAGGGGTTGGTGGGTTGAAGGGGTTGGTGGGTTGAAGGGGTTGGTGGGTTGAAGGGGTTGGTGGGTTGAAGGGGTTGGTGGGTTGAAGGGGTTGGTGGGTTGAAGGGGTTGGTGGGTTGTTGGGGTTGGTGGGTTGAAGGGGTTGGTGGGTTGAAGGGGTTGGTGGGTTGAAGGGGTTGGTGGGTTGAAGGGGTTGGTGGGTTGTTGGGGTTGGTGGGTTGAAGGGGTTGGTGGGTTGAAGGAGTTGGTGGGTTGAAGGGGTTGGTGGGTTGAAGGGGTTGGTGGGTTGAAGGGGTTGGTGGGTTGTTGGGGTTGGTGGGTTGAACGGGTTGGTGGGTTGAACGGGTTGGTGGGTTGAACGGGTTGGTGGGTTGAACGGGTTGGTGGGTTGAACGGGTTGGTGGGTTGAACGGGTTGGTGGGTTGAAGGGGTTGGTGGGTGGTGCGATACCGGCAGCAGCGAGGGCAGCAGCAGTGTGGGTGTTGGTGTGAGTGAAAGCCGCTAGCTGCTGCTCCAGCCGAGCCACGTGTGCCATCAACTCCGCCTTCACCTGCCCACACCATGCCACGCCGTGCCGTGCCGTGCACACACACACACACGCACCCGCACCCGCACGCGCACGCACGCACGCACACACACACCCACACACGCACACACACACACACACACACACACACACACACACACACACACACATGCAACATGCACAAGAGGAAGATGTGAGTTGGGCTGTCATCACGCACAAGCACCCACTGACACGTCCAGGAATGGAGATTCACATGCATTACCATGTTCCTGCACTTGTACGTGCACCGCATCCCATCCCACTCCCTCCAATCGAATGCACCCTCCTCCTCCACCCCCTCCTGCTCTCCTCTCCTCCTCTTCCCCCTCCCTCCATCTGTATCCACCCCAATCCTCTCATCGCCCCTCCACCGACCCATCACTGCCAGCTCCGCTGCCCTGCCATCATCGTCGTCGTCCTCCTCCTCCCCACCAGACAGCGGCAGCAGGGGCGCCGCACACGACGCCAGGGCCAGCCGCACCCGCCCTCTCCGCCCACCCACCTCTTCCACACCTCCCTCGGCCCCCCACGTAAGGGCTACCCTGCCTGTCGCCCCTGGCGCTTGCGGCATCAGCCCCGCCCTCACAGCTGCTGCTGCTGTGCTGCGCTCGCTCCATCTGCACGGCACTGCAGCCCCGCCCACCGCTGCTCCCGCCTGCTCTGGCGAGCCGCCCCTCTGCCCTCGCCACTGCACACGCAGACCCGATAGACTGCTCTCTGCCGCTGCTGCTGCTGCTGCTGGTGTTCTTGATGTTGCTGGTGCTGGTCTTGGTGATGCTTTTGCTGCTGCTGCTGCTGTTGCTGCTGCTCCTGCTCCTGCTTCTTCTCCTGCTGCTGGCACAAGAGAGGTTGAGGACGTGCCTGGCAATCCCTGGCCATCAGCCGCGACTGACTCTAGTGTCCTCACCACTTCAGAAGCACCTCCCTTCACGCCCTCTTCCAGCGCACCAGGCGCCACCGAAGCAGCAGCAGGAAGCGCAGCAGGAAGCGCAGCAGGCTCATCATGACCACACGCCACTGGCGCTGCTTCCACTGATGCTGCTGCCGGCACCAGTGCCGCGTCTCCACCTGCAGCACCGTCCCATGATGCCCTCTGCGACTCACAGCGCCACCCATCCGCAGCACCTCCCTCTGCGTCCCCCTCTGCTGCTGCTCCCTCTCCATCCACGCCCACCAGCCCTGCCTCGTCCCCACCTCCGCCACCCCCCCTCTCCATCTTCCCCAACATCGCTGCAAGCCCTGCATCCTCCGCCTCCCCCACCCCACCATGCCACGCCCCATCCACCTCCATGCCTGCGCCATCCCCCATCGCGCCCCCATCCTCCACATCTTCTGCTCCCCCCCGCCCTTCCCCCTCTCCCCCTGCGCCCTCTTCTTCCTCGTCCTCCTCGCCCGGGTCTACCCTTCTCGCGCTCACCTCCCTTACCCCATCGCACACACCCTCCTCTCTCTGCTCCCCCTCCTCCTCATCGTCGTCGTCCAAGTCAATGTGCACAGGGTACCCGCTCGCTCCCTCCCCCACACCCTCCCTTCCCTCCCTCGCATCCAACGCGCCCCCTGATGCCACATAACGCCCCCCATGCCCAACCCACTGCCCTTCCTCTCCCTCCTCCGCCTCTCCCTCGCCATCTCCTTCTTCCTCCTCCTCCTCTCGTTCCTCTTCTTCCTCGCCCCCCCCCTCACTCTCCACCTCTTGCACATCCTCCTCGTCCTCATCCCCTTCCTCCAACTCCTCTTCCTCTCCCTCATCCTCCCCTCCATCGGACCCCTCCTCGTCCTCCTCCTCGCCATCCCACTCTCGGTCCTCTTCCGAGTCATCCTCTCCTTCCGCCGCCCCCCCCTCCCCTCCCTCCTCTCCCTCCCTTTTCCCCCACCCTCCTTGCTCCGCCTCTCCCTCCCCGTGCGCCACCCCTGCTTCCTCCTCCCCGCTGCTATCCCCTCCCCCTCTCGCCGCTCGCACTCCTCCCTGCCGTCTCGCGTCCCTCTCCTCGTCCACGCCTCCGTCGTCCTCCTCCCCCCCGCCCACCACCTCCCCTTCTTCTCCGCCGTCCTCCCCATCCATCCCCCCTTCAATCACATCCCCCCCGCCCGCTCCCCCGCCCGCACTCCCGCCCGCGCCACCGCCATCGTCGTCCGCGTCTCCCATCTCCCGATCGTTGTCGTCCGCCTCTCCCTGCTCCGCCCACCTGTCTTCCCCCTCCCCTTCCCTCTCCGCGTCCCCTTCCGCCTCCGCCGCCCATCGATCGCTCTCGCCAGCATCTCCCCCCCAGTAACCATCCTCCACCTCCGCCTCCCCGTGATCCCCGCCGAAATCTCCGCCGGTTCCAACAGGCCGATGCGCGGATCCCATACGAGCCGTCCCCATTGCAGCGCCGCGCGCCCGACGCCCGAGGTTCGGATCCGCGTCGTGCGACTCCAACTCCCCCGCAGCCGTCCCCTCCCAACCCTCCGCCGCCGCCCCCACCTCGTGGTACGCCACGCCAGCCCCCTCGCCTTCATCCTCCTCCTCCCCGCCGCCACCCGCTGCGCGCCGCTCAGGGGAGCCCCCGGGATCGCCCTCGTCCACGGCGCCGCTGTCCATCCCGAAAATTAGGGTGGCAAAATTATACCCCCAAGACTGTCGCAAGTCACCTCAGGGTTTCGCGCTGGGGGGTAACCCAAGGATATATGAGGACCCCCTGAGGACCCCCTGGCGGATCTCGGATATCCATGTGACCCCCAAAATTTTCGAAACCAAAATGGCCTCGGGCTTGAGGGTTACCCACGTGTCCCCACAGCCAAGTTGTCCCCGAGATCTCCCCAAGAATACCCCACAAAAAACGCTGTGGGGACCACAAACTTGAAAGACATGGGTCTCTGGAGGTGGCAAGGGACACGCAAGTAATTTGTGTTCTGGAACGGCCAAATAAAGCTCTAGAACGGTTGAGAATGGTTCTTGCAAAAACGATTCTTTCGTTGGTAGAATCTCATCCAACCGATTTCAGAGGGTTGGACCAGGCCTCTCGATGTCCCCGAAGGGCCCCCTGCAGAATCCGAGTTAGTCGCGCAACCAACTCGTCCAAGCTGGGTAACCAAAAAAATGTTGACTGTTTTTGCAAGGCAGTTTTGGGGGTTTCCCGGCATGTGCAGGGTTTCATGGTCGCGTTCACTTCTTTGAACAGCACTGAACTTTCCCGAACCAATTTCATCTACAAGTCCTCGCATGTTATTTTAAGCCAATTTGTGCTATAAAAAAAACCCAAACGATTGACTACAAGTGCAACCGCCACTTCACCAATTTATTGCCGACTACAAAAAAAAATTCCCTACCCACAGGTACAAATGCATATGGAGCACGTGGTCTAGGAAAACACGTTTTCCCCAACCAAACCTCTTTGGGGAAACGAGCTTGGCTGAGGGAGGCTTGGTTGGGGGAACGAGTTTGGCTGAGAGAGGCTTCATTGAGGGGAACGAGTTTGGTTGAGAGAGGCTCGGTTGGGGGAAATGATTCAGAGAGGCCTGGTTGGGGGAAATGAGTTTGGTTCAGAGTGGCTTGGTTGGGGGAAACGAGTTTGAGTTAGAGAGGCTTGGTTGGGGAAGCTGCAACATCCAATCAGGGTGTGGCGCGCTTGCCGAAATCCCAAAGGCCCACTTGGGATTTCGGGAGCGGTTTTGCCCGAATCTCTCCCTCAACGGAGAAGAGGGGTTTCTAGCTGGGTAACCAGGCCTTACAGACGGATGTTACAGGGCGATACATTCCACTACTCGGAAATCGGACGTGGAATGTTGTTGCCTAGTCTGCTAGTGGACGTGTACTTCAAATCTGGATGCGTAGAAATCAGGGTAGTACACAAAAATCACCCTGTTTTCCTTGAGTAAGCAGGGTAATTACCCGGATATCAAAAGGCCTGGGTTGGACTTCATCCTATGATCACTGTTTCCCTCCATTCCCCAAACTGCCACTTTCTAGACTCTGAGCCTGTTCCTACGAGCCTCTTCCCAGGCAACCCCTTCCCAGACTCGCGCGTCACCCTGAGAGCGTGTTCCCAGGACCCCCCCCGTTCAGAAATAACCCGTTTCAGATTGCGGGAGTCTAAAACTATGTTCGCCTGAAAAGAGGTTAATTAACGCGCCCGTGAATCTTGGCAAGCCTAACCTTGCTCGCACCACGCGGAACCGCATTGAACAGTTTTGCGTCAAATTTGACAACACTTTAGTGCACGAGTGAGGGAAATGGCTGCCTGGGAAGAGTTTCGTAGGAACACGCTCTAAAGTCGTTCCTTGCGTGGTGCATCCATTCCTTGCGTGGTGCAGTTGTTCCTTGCGTGGTGCAGCCGTTGCTTGCGGAACATAAGTCCAGACCCTTTTCGCGAATACAGCTATTTCCTTTATTCACGACATCTATACGACCCCCGCGATTTCTGCCCGCAAAGACAGGTCCCGTTTGAAACGGCTGCACCACGTCCTTAGACTCAACTTCATCCTTCCGATTATCAGCTCAAGGAGCTTAGGCCAAGAAAGGCTTGTCAGCTCACACATTCCCAATGGCAAGCCTCACCGAGCTTTGCCACCCACTAGTTAATTCAGAAAGAAAAGAGCGCATCAGAAAATGCTGCACCTTCCTACTGCTTTTCATCGCATTTTCTGCGGGATGCATAGCTAGATTCGTCAAATTTTATCATTCACGAAAAGATGAATCCCCTAAGTACGGCGTGCCGACCAGAAGAACAGCATTCCACTTTCAACCAGAAGGGAACTGGATGAATCGTCAGTAAATATCAGTGCCTCAAAATCCCATCAGTAGGATCAGTGGTGAAATATTTTTGATAATCTCGTTGCTGACAAGAAATCGATGTTTTTCGTTGCAGATCCAAATGGTGAGCACTGCGTTTATCGGGATCCATTGTGTCATTTTAGAATCTTACATATGTGCTCACTCAGTGCCGATTTATTACAAGTGGCATTTTCATTTATTCTACCAGTACAATCCTTTTGGCGCGGTTTGGGGTAACATAAGTTGGGGTCACGCTGTCTCAAGCAATCCGATCCACGTATGAAACATGTTGATGTCAGTTAACGTTCCCTTGTCTCTACGATTGACAATATTTTGCTCGCAGTGGATCCACTTGCCCGTGGCCATTAGTCCTGACAAGTGGTACGACGTGAAGGGTGCATGGTCGGGCTCTGCTATGGTTCTTGACGACGGTACTCTTGCTATCCTATACACGAGAAGCAGTGACAACAATGTACAGCTGCAAAACCTGGCTCTTCCGGAAAACGCGTCTGATCCTCACCTGACGAATTGGGTCAAAAGCCTTTACAACCCAATAGCTCGACCACCTCCTGGAGTGAGCAAGTTTGATTTCAGATACCCATCAGCGTGGAAAGGGAGTGATGGAGTCTGGAGGATGATTGTTGGATCAAGACAAAATGGGACCGACTGCGTATTGATGTATAAGAGCAAGGATTTCACTAACTAGACTGAGGTTCCCCAAGTTGTTACAATGGCGCCAAGACGATTGGAATATGGGAGGTAAGTGCTTCTTGCTCTCAGCATAATGGGAGGTTTTTGTTAGAAATAGATTGCAAATCCTACTTTTGTATTTGTACTATTATATCCTAGTTTAGGTTAGGAATGTTCTAGTGGATTGGGGTGCACTCACAAAATCCCAACCTCACCCAATTGTGATCCCCCCAATCTCGAATTACCCAATTGGAGATTCTGGAGATCCCAATGGGGATTCCCTCCGATTCCCCCTTCATCCATTCTCCCTTACCTTGCCATGTACTTATAGAGCCTTGGGCTCCTTACCTAATCAATCATTTCAGCTCTATTTCTTACATGGTATCAGAGCGACCTATCTGCACACGCAGATCAAGGTCCTAATCTTAACGTGCCTTCGCTATGCGCACCTCATCGTCGCGACATTCATCTCGAGTCGTCGGAATTTTCGACGTGCTCAACTCTGCAATCGCGCCTCTCATCATCGACCGCCTTCGCGCCCGACCTCTTTCAATTTCTCATCTCTGAAACTTTCACGCTTCTCATCGTCGATTTCCTCTCCGGTTCTCCTTGGTCGAATCTCAATTTCGACCATCTCTTAAAGCTCGTTTTCGAGTTTCCTCTCGGACCCCGCCAGCATAGGCGAACTCCCCTCGCGCAATTGCCTCCACGAACGTCTCGCATCAAGCAAGAGCAGGTACACAGGAGGAAGCGGAGCGGAGCTGGTTGCAGAGCTGGTTGCGGAGCTGGTTGTGGAGCTGGTTGCGAAGCTGTGTAGCTGCGGGACAAGGCCTGGGGGTGTGTGGGGGGGTGTGTGGGTCCGGGGTTAGACTTAGGCTCAGATTCAGTTTCAAGTCGGTGTTTAAACAAATTCCCGCCGATGCCATTTCCTTCTTAGCGGCATTTCGGCGAAGCCGTCTGAGTGATTTTCAGCAATTCTCGACGACCGATTTCCAGAAGTGCCGCGCTGCGCACCGAAGTTCTTATCGGTGACTTAAGAGTGTCACCTCGCGAAAATCAAACGGGAATAGCTTACTCAACCACTTCACTCACCAACCCGATCCCGCTCCTTTGTCTCAAGCCGGACGGTACATGCTCCAAGTACAAGGCTTGGCGCTATGGTATTGACAAGCACCTCCTCAGTCGCAAGGTGAAGGGGCTCGAGCTCACCGACGCTCTTCTCAACATTGGTGACGACAAAGAGCCAGAAGCGCAGGAATCCGTGCAGGCTGCTGAAGCTCCCCTTGCTGATGTATGCCTCAACATGTTGTTCCCTGGCACTACCATGATTAATGAGACAATTTCGCACTGTCTCGGCTCACAAAGCACTTAAGCCACAATAGAGTTCACCCTCGACAGTGGGGCCACTCACACGGTTCTCAAGGAAGAACACTCCTTCAAGCCATACGAGGCACCAATCCGTCTACTAGGAGCAGACTCCAGTCCCACAACTCACAGCAAGGGCTCCTCCACAATTCCATGCCCAGCTTTTCCTTCGGGCAGTGTCACCGGCATGTGTGTTCCCACACTACGCCACAATCTCGTGGCCCAACACAAGCTCCAACGGGCAGGCGTCACCACGATCTTCCCAGCACACTCGGATCACTGTAACCTCCTTGACCCTAAGTCCAACAAGCTCCTAGCATGCTTCACACTCAACAGCAGCAAGCTCTACACGCTGCGTTCACCTGCACCTCTCGCCGCCCTCTCCCAAGCGCAAGCTGCCAACACCACTCCGTGTTCCTGTCACAGCTTCGCCAACCCAACCATCCTCTACCATCATCGCTTGGGTCACCCCAACTTCCGTACGCTTGCCGACATCGCTTCCAAGAAACTTCTTCTTGGCCTCACGTTGGCGCTTCCTCCACCAACAGACTCACCTGCACCCACCTGCCTGGATTGCACCAAAAGCAAGCTTAGGCAGCAGCCGCACCCTTCCTCCCCATCCGTCGCAGCTGCTCCGCTGGACCTAGTGCACATGGATGTCTGGGGCCTAGCTCCAGTCGCATCCCGTGGCAGTCATCGGTACTTTCTTACACTAGTCGATGACCACTCGCGGTATGCTTCTGTGCACCTCCTGCACACCAAGGCGGAGGCACCTGACGTCATCGTGGCATGGGTGCGCCAGGCTCAAGTCATGTTTGGCACTCCTCTGAAGTGCCTCCATTCTGATGGCGGGCGAGAATTTCGCAATGGCAAACTCGATAACTTCTGCGCGACCCAAGGGATTTGGCAAACCTTCACGCTCCCTGAAGGCCCGCAGCAGAATGGCATTGCAGAGAGCCGCAACCACACCTTGGTTCAAATCGCTCACTGCCTCCTCAGTCACGCCAACGCACCACGGTCACTCTGGGAATATTCCCTCTTCCATGTGGCTCTCCTCAACAATCTTTATCTGCATTCCCACCGGCCCGACACTACACCTACCACTCTCTGGCTTGGGGCCACGCCCTCCGACTGCTCTCTACGTGTCTGGGGGTGTACCGCAATATGCTTTGCTCAGCCCCCACACACGAAGGAAGCAAGGTGGCAAGCTTGGTCCCAAAACCCAGACCTGCATGTACCTGGGGCACAACTCCGACTCCCCAGACTACTTATTCGTCAACCCCATCACCAGACAGCTGATTCGTAGCCGTGATGTCATCTTCGATCAGACATGCCCCTTCCACTCTGCAACCACGGGTGAGCCTCGTCCGCCTCCCCCGACGCTTGTATGGGCAGACTTCGATGCCCCACCTCCGGCCGGTGCCCCTTCTACGGGGCCTTCTCCGTCCGGCGTGTCTCACCTAGCCTCCCCGATATCCTCCGCAGCGGCACCTCCTCCTGCTCCGCCTTCCCCACGCGTTGAGCCCGGCTCACGAGTCTCCTATCTGAAGCGCCCAGTCCCTCCGGTCCCACAGCAGCCGCCTTCGTCTCTGGTCTCTAGTCGCACTCGTTCCAAGGGATCGGCTCCGCCTCTCTCCTGGGGACCAGCCGCCTTCTCCATCCGGTGTTCGGTCACCCCGCCTCCTCCTGCCGGGGATGATGTCCCCTCCATCCGTATTCCCCCCCGTGCACTTCTGGAGGACAGGCATGAGGAGCTGTTTCACCTTCACGCGGTCTGCCAATTTATCTCACACATCTTCCTGGACATTACTGACTGCCCTTCCCTCAACTTCACCGAGAACCCGACCATTCTGACTCCATGGAACGAAGAAGGCGATGGTGGTCAGCCTTGCCAAGAGCCTTGGTATAGAGGTCGGCAAGGTTGCAATCTGAGGCGATGTACCGTACCGTCAGCTGGTCACTCTGAACAAGATCTCGAATGAAGAAATGGCGGAGTTCGATGTGCTTGGTGCAAGAGTGAAACACAGGATCCTTGGTGAGGTGAATGGCGCTCTGGTTGGCAGACCATAGGGTGGGCGTCTGCTGTGGGTAGCCTAACTCAGCGAGGAGAAAGGAGAGCCAGCGTGCATCTTGAGCAGCCATTGTGCCTGCATAGAGCTCGGCCTCGCAGGACGACAGGGAGACTGCAGAGGACCGAGTGGAACGCCCGCTGATGACTCCACTACCAAGAGTGAAGCAGTACCCTTGGGAGGAGCGTCTGTCACTCTGGTCATCGGCCCATGAGGAGTCTGTGTCTCCCTCGAGCTTGACTGGAGAGGTACCACCAAGAGTGAGGATGTGAGACTTGGTGGCTTGTAGATAGCGGAGGACCCTCTTGGCTGCAGACCAATGCGAGGCGGTGTAGCGTCCAGGGGAGACGTACTGAGAGAGGACACTAATCGAGTACATGAGTGAACCGACTAGCTCAGGGTACGGGTCCTTCCAGGTGTAAGGAGAAGGAACTGGAGGGGCCGTGAGCTGATGCTGTAGTGGGAGAGGAGTCGAGACAGAGTTACTGGAGTCCATGTCAAAACGTTTGAGAAGGTTGTTAATGTAGGACTCCTGGGAGAGGGTGATCGTGCAAGCCTGGCGGTCACGAGTGATCTCCATCCCCAAGTAGTTCTTGAGGTCACCAAGATCCTTCATGAGAAGGGTAAAGCAAAGAGCAGAATAGACAGCTGCCATCTCGGCTGGATCTCTGGCGACAAGAATGAAGTCGTCGACGTAGACGAGGATATAAAAGGGCTCGGAGGAGTGACGAATGAAAGGACTGGAATCTGAGGTGGAGGGATGAAAGTCAAGTGCGAGGAGGACTTCCTTCACCTCGTTGTGCCAGTCACGAGGAGCCTGCTTGAGACCATACACTGGGCGCTTCAGCTTCCATACTGTGTTGGCAGGCTAAGTGACAGGAAAACCCAGTGGGCGTTCCATGTGAACATCCTCCTTGAGCTGGCTTTGGAGAGAGGCGGAGGAGGCGTCCATGGACTTGATCTCGAAGTTGCCGCGAGCGGCTATATCAAGAAGAGCGCGCACAGTCGGGAGCTTGGCCGTGGGCGAGAATGTTTCGAAGAAGTCGAGATACTCCTTCTGGGTGAAACCCTTGGGTCGGAGTTGTGCCCCCGGTACATGCAGGTCTGGGTTTTGGGACCAAGCTTGCCACCTTGCTTCCTGCGCGTATGGGGGCTGAGCAACACATACGCGGTACACCCCCAGACGCATAGAGAGCGGGCGGAGGGCGTGGCCCCAAGCCAGAGAGTGGTAGGAATGGTGTCGTGCTGCAAGGAAGAGGGCATATCCCTAGAATGACCGTGGTGCGTTGGCGTGACTGAGGAGGCAGCGAATGATCTGAACCAAGGTGTGGTTGCGGCTCTCTCCAATGCCGTTCTGCTGCGGGCTTTCGGGGAGCGTGAAGGTTTGCCGAATCCCTTGGGTCAGGCAGAAGTTATCGAGTTTGCCATTGCAAAATTCTCACCCGCCATCAGAATGGAGGCACTTCAGAGGAGTGCCAAATGTGACTTGATCCTGGCGCTCCCACGCCATGATGACATCAGGTGCCTCCGCCTTGGTATGCAGGAGGTGCACAGAAACATACCGCGAGTGGTCATTGCCTAGTGTAAGAAAGTACTGATGACCGCCTCAGGATGCGACTGGAGCTGGGCCCCAGACATCCATGTGCACTAGGCCCAGCAGAGAAGCTGCGACGGATGGGGAGGAAGGGTGCGGCTGCTGCCTAAGCTTGCATTTGGTGCAATCCAGGAAGGTGGGTGCAGATGAGTCTGTTGGTGGAGGAAGCGCCAACGGGAGGCCAAGAAGAAGTTTCTTGGAAGCGATGTCGGCAAGCGTACGGAAGTTGGGGTGACCTAAGCGATGATGGTAGAGGATGCTTGGGTTGGCGAAGCTGCGACACGAACACGGAGTGGTGTTGGCAGCTTGCGCTTGGGAGAGGGCGGCGAGAGGTGGAGGTGAACGCAGTCTGTAGAGCTTGCTGCTGTTGAGTGTGAAGCGTGCTAGAAGCTTGTTGGACTTAGGGTCGAGGAGGTCATAGTGATCTGAGAATGCTGGGAAGATCGTGGTGACGCCTGCCCGTTGGAGGTCGTGTTGGGCCACGAGATTGTGGCGTAGTGTGGGAACACACATGCCGGTGACACTGCCCGAAGGGAAAGCTGGGCACGGAACTGTGGAGGAGCCCTTGGCATGTGTTGTGAGACTGGAGTCTACTCCTAGTAGACAGATTGGTGTCTCGTATGGCTTGAAGGAGTGTTCTTCCTTGAGAACCGTGTGAGTGGCCCCACTGTCGAGGGTGAACATTATTGTGGCTGAGGTGCTTTGTGAGCCAGGACACTGCAAAATTGTCTCATTAATCATGGCAGTGCCAGGGAACAATATGTTGAGGCACACATCAACAGGGGGAGATACAGCAGCCTGCACGGATTCCTGCACTTCAACTTGATTGACCTTGCGAGGAGCACGATTGACCATCCAGGTTGGTGGCTTCAAGGCGGTCCCATTGACGGCATACCACTCGTCATCCTTCTTCTTGAAGCAAGAGGCAAGGGCGTGGTTGGTGCTGTCACACACCTGGCCGGCACGAGGGCCACGCTTGATGACGTAGGGACACGGGGGGAAGCGGTTGCGCTGGAATGGCGCCGAAGTGGCATAGGCTTGAGGCACGGGAGCGCGGATATCAGTGGCCTTGGCTTGAGTGCTGTTGTCCATTTCGGCAGAAAGGAGCGCAGATGAGACCTTGGAAAATGTGAGGTCCGCAGGAGCAAGGCCCAAGAGCATCTTGCGTGTGACTTCGAATGCCGGAGTGAGGCCGAGTAGGAGAGCGGCTGCAGGGGCTTGCTCGGGGAAGACTATCCCCAACTGTTTGAGTTCACCATGAATGGACTACACCTTGGTGACATAGTCCGCCATGCCTGGTGAGTCCTCGAGCCGCACTTGGAACATGCTGGGGATGAGTATAGCTACCACTGCAGTCTTGTTCAGGAAGCGGTCTTCGAGGTAGAGCCAAATGGCGTTGGCAGATGGGTAGTTGTGGTAGGTTTCGATGAGTTCGGGAGGAGTGGTGCCTATGAAGAGACTAATGACCGCACCATTGGCCTTCTCCCAATTTTTGTACTTGAGCAGTGCAATAGCATAAACGGCGTTGGCGGCGGCATTAGCTGGATCAGCGGACCTCTTGGTTTTAGGAGGCTCTTTGCCGTTATCGATGTTGAGAAGGACGTCGGTGAGCTCGAGCCCCTTCACCTCGTGACTGAGGAGGTGCTTGTCGACACCATATCGCCAAGCCTTGTTGTTGGAGCATGTATAGTCCGGCTCGAGACGAAGGAGCGGGATCGAGTTGGCGAGTGAAGTGGTTGAGTAAGCCATTCCCGTTTGATTTTTGCGAGGCGACACTCTTAAGTCATCGATAGGAACTTCGGTGTGCAGCGCGGCACTTCTCAAAATCGGTGGACAAGAATTGCTGAAAATTAATCAGACGGCTGCATCGAAATGCCGATAAGAAGGAAATGGCGTCGGCGAAATTTCGTTGAAACGCCGACTTGAAGCCAAATCTGAGACTATATCTAACCCCGGACCCACACACCCCAGGCCCTGTCCCGCAGCTACACAGCTCCACAACCAGCTCCGGAACCAGCTCCGCAACCAGCTCCGCAACCAGCTCCGCTCTGCTTCCACCTGTGTACCTGCTCTTGCTTGACACGAGACATTCGTGGAGGCGATTTCGTGATGGGAGTTGGCCTCTTCTGGTGGGGTCTGAGGGGAGACTCGAGAACGAGTTTTAAGAGATGGTCGAAATTGAGATTTGACCAAGGAGAACTGAGCAGGAAATCAACGATGAGAAGCGTGAAAGCTTCAGAGACGAGAATTTGAACGAGGTCGAGCTTGAAGGCGGTTGACGATGAGAGGCGCGACTGCAGAATGGAGCACGTTGAAATTCCGACAACTCGGAACGAATATCGCGACGATGAAATGCGCGTAGCGCGGGCACATTAAGATTAGGACCTTGATCCGCGTATGCAGATAGGTCGCTTTGATACCATGTAGGAAATAGAGTTGAAATTATTGAGTGGGTAAGGAGCCCAAGGCTCTATAAGTATATGGTAAGGTGAGAGAGCATGGATGAAGGGGGGAATCGGAGGGAATCCCCATTGGGATCTCCGGAATCTCTAATTGGGTAATTGGAGATTGGGGGGATCACAATTGGGTGAGGTTGGGATTTGTGAGTACACCTCTACCCAGTTGAACATTCATAACCTAAACTAGGATATAACAGTACAAACACATAAGTGGGATTTGCAGTCTATTTGTGAGAGTACGACCCCGTTTCACCACTTTTTCCCTCTTCTCTTTCCTTCCTATTTTTCATTCCTCTTTTTATCTCATCTCATTTGGTTTCCTATTCCCCATTTTCCATTAGCCTTTGGTTTATCCTGCTATTATAATTATATCACCGACCAGGCTTGGGATGTATTGGTGCGCTATCTGGCGTAATCTTGCCGTAATCCCTTAAAGCCAATAGCCTCGCGTGGCTATACGCAGGGTGATTCTATCTTCTAAAAGGGTCTATTCCCTTAGGATAAGATAAACCTGGTTACCTGATGTACTTTGGAAGTATAAAAGCGCCTTGTACTGATCGATAGTGGAATCTTTCCTCGAGTCATTCGATCCTGTAACACTATTTCTAACAATGTGCTGCTTGACTGGGTTTTGCAGTCTATGGGGGTGTGTTAGAAATAGATTGCAAATCCTACTTTTGTATTTGTACTTTTATATCCTAGTTTAGGTTAGGAATGTTCTAGTGGGTTGGGGTGTACTCACAAAATCCCAACCTCATCCAATTGTGATCCCCCCAATCTCGAATTACCCAATTGGAGATTCTGGGGATCCCAATGGGGATTCCCTCCGATTCCCCCTTCATCCATTCTCCCTTACCTTGCCATGTACTTATAGAGCCTTGGGCTCCTTACCTAATCAATCATTTCAGCTCTATTTCATCTCCTTAATGCATTACCTGTCAATGCAGTGTCCAGACTTACAAATGGGGAAGCTGGTCTGGATACGTGCTTCACGAATGAAAATTGTCGTCACGTTATGAAGGCATCTTTTGATGACAACTTTCTCGATTACTATGCCATCGGAACCTACAGCCAGGCAAATGAAAAATGGGTACCACTGGATCCACGCATCTATGTTGAAAATGGGTTGCGATATGACTATGGGAAGTTCTACGCGTCAAAGACCTTCTTTTACCACTCCACACGCCGTCGTATTCTCTGGGGATGGGTGAATGAGTCTGACTCACAGAATGATGACATATCTAAAGGGTGGGCTTTGGTCCAAGCTATTACACGTGTTGTCATTTTGGACAGGTCAACAGGAATGCAACTGGTGATGGAGCCAGTTGAGAAATTGAAGCTTTTGCGAAGAAGACGCTTGCGTGATGTCAACATCACATTGAAGAAGGGTGCGAATAATGTTGTCGAAGACTTTACAAGCATGGAGGTAATGTTAAATTTTGAGGCTCTCAAGGTCATGTAGGCTGTGGTTAATTGACTCCAACATTTTCTGCTAGCAGGTGGATATGGAAATAGTGTTCACCATTCCCAAAATTATGGCATTTAGGCAGTATTGCCCCCTTCAAAGTGACTGTGGTTGGGACGAAATCTACGCATCAGGAATTGTTGGGCGCCTGGGGGTCATGTCCTTGCCTCAACAAATCTAGAGGAGCGGACATCCACTTACTTTGAGCTTGCAGGTGAACTGCTTGGGCGATGGCAAGTTCATATGTGCAGTGACCAGAGAAGGTAAGAGAAGCATTTTCATAACCGTTTTGGCGAGTTTTAACTTGGTTATAATGCATGCAGATTGTCACTAGCAGAATTAGCTGAAAAGAGTATATACGGGAGTATGTAGGTTGCTGCTTATTGTACTGGTGAGTAAGAGATTTTGAAATCAATCCCGACCAACCTTGACAACCTTGTGAAGTCCCTGGATGTTTGGGAGATGATATCTGCCAACCATGGCATGGACATGCCGGCAAAGTAGGTGCCATGGGGTTGGTTAGATTTCCAGATATGGTTCAATGGTACTATATATGTGCAATACTATATTTATGACGTCTGACATGTCATGTCCGTGTATTATTGAGTGAGTGCATCCCTTTTGACAATGAAATCAAATCATTGGTTTTGGAAAGTTTACACACAATCAAACCTTGATGTGATGAGACCAGAATCAGGGTTTCAGATAGCAGACTAAATCCGCCTGTTTGTCTGAGAATCAGACCCGTTTTTTGCTGGTCACCTGATTTTTTTTTATGGCTGGAAATTTCTCATCTAAATGACCAGCCTGGTTATATAAATCCGTCTGGATTTTCATACTTGTACACTTTCATCTGAATTCGCAGATGGCGCGTATACTTTTGTCTGAAATTGACAAAGTCGCTCCCTAGTCCACCCCCCCCCCAACCCCCCCCCCCACCGGCCCATGTGTCCACTGGGCAACCTGTGGCATCCGGTCCTAGTAATCTGCCGCACGTGCAACAAATTTACAGTGCGGCACTCATCTCTGTTGTACACTTCGTAACAGCCTGAGTCAGATGCTGCCACAATTCCATCTGTTTGCGCGTAGGCTGGTCTGCTGACAGCTTGAAAGCATGATGTTGTTGGCAGCATAACATCAGCGCATAGCCTGCGAGGCAGGGAAGCTGCCCTCGACAACTGCCAGCACGACTTGAGTTTCATGCTGGATCAGGCACCATCAGATGCAAGGTGCCGAGGCGCTTCTGCGTAAAGGAAGCATGAGGCTCCCCTTAACTCAACACCTGTTCCGTCATCTTCTTGATTCCAGAGTTCAAGCGAGATGCCTTTCCTCCAGCCAAGCTCTTCCTAGTCGTAATCTCGGCACACTCTCGTGTAGCGGTTTCAATCTAGCAACTGCTCGACGCGTAGGTCTGATGGCAACTGCCGCTGGTACCGCTAAGCCAGCAGCAGATTGTCCTGACAAAGAGCATGCAGTAGCGTTGCTTCCCAAGCTGTCAGGCTTCGACCTGCTCACAGGCGGTGCCTACGCTATGGCGTTGGTACCAGAACGTGCCGTGTCACCTGTATCCACCCCGCCATCCCTTTTCCTCCGCTAGATATTGAGCCATGCATCACCCTCACGTCAGAACGTCCTAGCAGCCCGCCAGGACGCCCTAGTAGCCCTATCGTGCCTGATGCACCAGTAGTCTCTGCCGGCCCCTCCGTTTGCCTCTCGGGAGGCCCCGCCCTTCCTGAGCGCAAGCCAGGAAAGGTGCGTTTTGAGCAGCGCAAGCTTACCTTCGGAAGGCCAGCATCTTCCACCTCCACGCCCACTGTTCGCCTCGGCGAGCAGTGCCCTCGTAGTGACCCTCGGCCTTCCACACCGTCAGACGATGATGGCCCATTTCCCTTAACGGCTGCGGAGCTTCAGCTGAAGGCGGCAGAGCAGTGGCAGCGCCACTTTCCGTGGCTCGTCATCTTTGAAACCTTCGAGGGGCGACCATGCATGAAGTGCGCAGACTGCAAGGTGCATGGAGACGACCCCGACTCCCAGTACGGACGGAACGGCAAGGGCGAAATCGACATTCAAAAGCAGACCATGCGGAAGCATCAGCACAGCAGAAGCACGAGGCAATTATGGTGCGCAAGCTGAAACTTGACGGCAAGAACGGGGACGCAGGGGCTAAGCGACTGATGTGGCTGATGGCCATCGTTTAATTCAACTGCAAGTCAGACGCTCCAGTTCTGCTCTTCGTATCATTAGTGCAATTCACGGCGGAGCAAGGCACACCGGATCTGCTGGAGAACGAGCATGGTTCATACCAAAGTGACAAAGTGTCTTGCGCATTGCACTGTTTGATACTAGTTAAGCGTCACTTGCAACCTAATCCTGATCCTATGTTGCCGTTGGTTACGCATTATTGTATTCATTTGAGTGTATTGTCCAGTGAGTGCACGCAGGTGTGGCTTCAACCAGCTCGTCGAGAACATGGTCAGGTACCCGCATGAAAAACAGTTGACACACATCAAAGCGAGCCCATTTCTCAATATCCAGCTCGACGAGAGCACGGACAGGCGGCGGGGCAAGCATATGATAATGTACCTGACGTTCCTACGCGACATTACGGTGGCGACGGAGTTCTTTGCTCACCTGACTGTCGAGAAGTGCAATGCCACCTCTCTCCAAGCCATGCTGCTGACACACCTTGGCGACGAACTCAACCGAATCTGCGGCATCAGCAATGACAGAGTCAGTGTGATGACGGGAGCTCAAAACGGGTTCGTCGCACGGCTGCGCATGCGTGTTCCGCACCTTGTGTCATGCCACTGTATTGCACATTGGTCAGATTCTTCCTCCTTCTGGTTTCCGTTGTACAACCCTCATTCATAATATTGACTGCCTTTGTTTCCCGCCTTACGCCGGGAAGCTCTCGCTGCCAAAGATGCTGCAACAGAGTTCCCTGACTTGGGAATGGTCGACAAGGTCCTACGATCACTGGCTGACATTCTCGGCCGGTCGATCGTAGTCCACTCCCATTTCAAAGAGCTTCGAGAGGTCCGCTGGTTGTCTCAAGGTGAGGCTATCCAGCGTCTTGTCGAGGTGTTCCATGCAGCGGTCCTACTTCTAAGGGAGTATGATTATGCTGTATACGAGCATGTCATTACTCTGAAGTTCCATTTCCTGTTGTAATTTCTGGCTGACTTACTCAAGGAGCTCAACTCCCTCAATCCGAAGTTCCAGAGGTGGTAGGTGAGGTTACAAATTTTAATGAATTTGCAGTGCATGCACTCTGCATACTAATAACCTGTTTCTACTCTCATACTTGCTCCCTGGCATACTATGACTTCTTTGCAACTTAACGCAGCAAGAGACGACGTTTCCATTAACGCCGTGGACGCAAACGACACTCCGACTACGCACACCTATGAGCTGACTACGGCCGACATTGAGGGGCAAATCAATGGCGGGGATATGGACTCTCTTCAAGAGCTGGCAGAGACGGTGGGGCTGTCCATCATCAGCAAGCTGCAGGGCTGTTTGCAGGATCAGGCATCGCTCAACGGCATGTGCCTGTTCAAGCAAGGCCTTTATCCTCGGACGGCGGCAATGGGGGAGCTGAATTTTGCGGCATGGCTGCAGTCCCTCCGCAACCTGTTGAGGCACGATGCTTCTGCCCCCAACACTCTGCCAGGTGAGAATTTCCTGAGTATGTTTTCTGGCTTCGATTCCACCCTGCAATTCTTTGCCTTCGCTATATGCATATTCTCTATACCACTTGGCTGCTGTGATCCAACCGCCTCCATCCTTCTCCCTTCCGACCTGTCAATGTTCCCCCACATAGGTGTCCACCGGGGGAAGGTGAAAAAGGAGCTCAGTAGCTTCACGACGATTATGTCAACTCACCAGAACATGCTCTCCAATCCCGACTGGAAAACGACCTACCCAAACATCGCCACCCTTTGGATAGCGGTAGCGGTGCTGCCGCTGAGAACAGTTGAGTGTGAACGTGGCTTTAGCCGCCGTAATGTCATCAAAAGCTGGTTGAGTGGCAACCTGTGCGACGCAAAGCTGAGCGTCTTGATGACCTTGTCGCTGCTTGAGTACGACATGGAGTGGGATGCTATGATGGCGCATTGGCATGGGGTCAAGAAGAGGTGGCACGCGAGGGAGGTGGTGATGGGGCAGGGTTCCCGTTCAGCGAAGAGGCAGAAGCGGTCAGCGGCATTCAAGGCAGCAGGAACAGCAGCAGCAGTAGCACGACAGGCCGAGGTGCTTGCAGCAACAGAGGCGGCACAGATGTTTGATGAGGATGGTGCAGCAGGCCCTGTATGAAAGAGGAAGGGTAAGGGCAGAGCGCTGGAGTCTGACAGTGGGGAGGATGAGCAAGGAGAAAAAGGTTTAATGCTAGTCGGGTCTGCTCTGCAGTACAGTGGGCTCTATTGAGCTTGTAGGATGCTAGTAGGCTAATTGTGGCTCCTTTCTAGATCTATGGAGCATTATTATTGCCGAAGCTACTGACGTAGGAGTATTATTATATTAGTGCTGTAACACTTGACGAATGATAGTAGATGTGCTAGAATAAAAGCCTCAATGACAAGCTGCTTAGTTTTCTCGAGAGAGATTTCGTCAGCAAACTCAGGTAAGGCTGCACACCTCGTCTGAAAGTCCAGATCACCCCTAGCGGCTCATATGATGTTTAGACAAAACTTTTGTCCCCCGTCTGATTCTCAGACTGCCCTAAAGGTAAGCAGGAACCGTGACCAAAATGTAGATACCATGCAAGTAGAGCAGCTTGACAAAGGTGGAGGAGGGAGATGCTCCTTTTACCACCACTCCTTCGTTTGGATAGAACCCTACTTGACTAACACTTCATGAAGAGCAAAGTCAGGTTGTGACCGATGTGCAATTCAAGAATGCTTACATGGTCAATAAGGTTTGCAACTGCTCTAATAACAGAAATTTGGTTCAACACATTGTAATGGAATGGACAGCATATACAGACACTAGTTCTTGAGCAGCTTGGTCAAGAACCAGCATAAGTAGGCCATGCTGAATTCACAGTTGTAATTGCTGAGGGGTCAATTGGACACATGGCAAGCAGGCAGTTATCAGAAGATGTTACCCCATCACCCCACCAGGCGATGGAAACATAAGAGGTTTTGTCTTGAACCCCAAAGAAGATGAAAAGAGCCATGAACATGACTCCTGAATCCAGTGCTGCAGAAAGGACGCAATTCTAACGGCGCCACCAATCCTGAAAGCAATTACAAATGAGAAGGAAAATGGAATTGAAAGGAATAAGAGCAACAAAAAGGAGCAGCACGCATGCATCGTGGCAAAAGCATGCTACCTTTTTGTAACTGAAGACAAGCTTGTTGAAGATGAAGCCCATGGCAATCCAGCCGACATAGTTGATGGTGTTAGGATTAAGGACGGAGTCTAGGTGAACTTAGGAGCTACAATTACTCCAAATATAAATCCGAAATTCTGGACAGAAAAGTCGTCTTCACAAGAAACGATGTCGACAAAAAACTAGCCATTGAAACATCTCGAAACTTGGATATGATGTAGCTCTTAATCTCAGCTACCGTTACCAATTTGAATCACGTTGATTGATGAAGTATTCGCGACGCTAAGTCTTTCGACGCATTAGGGGGTAAGCTGTAGGAGGAGAACTTAACTCAATCTCAAAAATTCAATTGAAGTTCAAGAATGTCACAAAGAATTAGACGAGCAAGAGAAAGGTTGGGATAGAAGAGAGGGATGAGAGGGAACGTCCTAAGAGAGTCCCCAACCAAGGAAACCCCATAAGCACAAAGATTCCCTCCCTATAGGAATCCAAACTTTGACATTTGTCCCTTCCCAACCAATCCATCCAAGTTGGCCACCCTTGCCAACCTAGCTTGGTTGTTCCCAACCAATTTGCAGCTGTTACAGTAGAGTGACGAATTTCCCCAACCCCAAAGGTCCCAACTCCATATAGAGTCACCCAACAACTTCACTTTGTAACCGCCGCAATTGTAACGCAAGCTCATGAACTTTGAATCTTCATAGCTTTCGCGTTCTTGCTGCGATTGAAGGGATTCATGTTGCGTCGGAAAGATCTTCTCAAGATCTATGATCAAATATACCTGCTCAAACAAAAATAACACAGAACACATTCCCAAACTCCAAAACACACCACACAAATTCTTTCACACACAGTCAAACCATACATGCGAATTGAAACAACGGATGGGAGGCAGACAGAATGTGATAGCATATGATGACATCACACAACAATCTCCCCCTCTGGCTGCCAACCATCATCCACCATACCATCATCTCAAGCATGCATACTCAATGCACACTCATCCCAGCAAGCTTCATGCCCTTCCAATGATCCGCCTCTGCCAGACGCTTAGTGAAAATATCTGCTACCTGCTGATGGGTCTTCACTATCTCCAGCCGCACCTCCTTATCAAGGAGTCTCCTCACCCAATGCCACTTAGGCCTTATGTGTTTTGTCAGCCCATGCAGACAAGCATTCTTGGCGAGCTTCACTGCAGACTCATTGTCACAGAACACAACTGTCGGCTCCTCCTGACCAACTCCCAACTCCTCCAACAAGCGCCTCAGCCACACCACTTCCTTGGCCCCATGGTGTAAGGCCATGTACTCAGTTTCACATGAGGACAATCCCACTTCATTCTGCTTCTTGTTGCGCCAGCTCACAGCACCACCTCCTAGGAAGCACACATAACCCCCAATGCTGGTGCCATCCGCTTTCACTGAGTTGAAGCTAGCGTCAGTATAGCAACTCGAGAGCATCTCTCCACTCTTCACATCTGCAGCACCTCTCTGCAACCGCTACCTCACTCCACTGTACTCCAATCCCACTGATGCCGTAGCACTCACATAGCGGACCAACCTCTTGGCCGCTTCCAGCTGCTCATGACTAGGGCGTGAGACCACACTAGCCAACCGTGATGTAGCGAATGCAATGTCAGGCCGTGTATGATTTGCAGCATAGTTCAGTGACCCAACCATCGAATGAAACAGCTTCCTGTCACTCTCACCTACTACCTCCTCATCAGCACATGGCTCCACAGTAAACCCCGAAGGTAGTGGTGTTGCTGGCTGTCCCCCATCTTGCAGCCCATACTTCTCAGCCAGCCCTTCACAGTACTTCCTCTGGTGCAACCTCAGCACACCCTTTTCCACATCTCTCTCCACATGCATCCCCAGGTAGTATTTCACCTCACCCATCTTGGAACACTTGAACTGCATCTCCAGCATCTGCTCTGCGCTGTCCAGCAAAGCAGTTGATGCAGAAAAGAGAAGGATATCATCCACATACACCAAGAGCATGAGGATTTCATCCTTCTCCTGCAGCAGGAACAGGCTGGGGTCACACTCACTCTTCTTGAAACCCCCAGCCAGCAGCGCCTCCTCCAACTTGTGATACCATGCACGAGGCGCCTGCTTAAGGCCATAGATGGCCTTCTTCAGCCTGCAAACCCTGCCGCTCCCATCATCCAGCCCCTCTGGCTGCTTCATGTACACCTCCTCCAGAATGATCCCATTCAGAAAGGCAGTCACAATGTCAATCTGCCGTATCTTCCATCCCAGGAGTGCAGCTATTGCCAATAGCACCCTCAGTGTTGTTCCTTTCCCCACAGGAGCAAACACCTCATCATAGTCCTTCCCCTTAGTCTGCTGAAACCCCCGTGCCACAAGCCTAGACTTGTAGCGGGTCAGCTCCCCTTCAGGTCCATACTTGTGCCTGTAGATCATCTTGGAAGTGATTGCCTTCTTCCTAGGACAAGTCACACAGGTCCCATGTCTCGTTCTCAATCAGGGACTCGAACTCCTCATCCTCACTCGCCTTCCACTTCTCCCCATTTGGTCCATTCAAGGCCTCCTCTCGAGTCTTGGGCTCAGGGATTGGTGCCGAGTAGCAGTGAGCGATCTCATCTTCCTCAATCTGCTCAACCACACTCCCAGCCTGCACCACATTCGGCTTGCCTCTTCCCCCATACGTCAGCCTCACCGGAGGGCGCACATCCCTCCTAGGTCGCTCAGGCGGGTGTGGAACTCGAGGTGGAGACTCATGCTGCTGCTGCTGCTGCTCCACCTCAGCTGCTCCCCTTTCCTCGGTCACCCCAGACATCTCCTCCTCAGACACTACAACCTCCACCTGTCTTGAAGGCTGCTGCAACTCATCTGCCTCCACAATTAGCGGTGTAGATGGAAGCTTCTGTTGCTGCTGCTTCCATTCCTTGTAGTACAGGGACTCAAGGAACTTCACATCCCTTGACACAGTCAGCTTCTGGGTGGTCAAGTCCCACAGCAGCCACCCCTTGTGATCCTTTGCAATCCCCAAGTGCACACCCCATCTTCCAGAAGCCTCCAACTTCCCCCTTTTCTCCTTAGGCACATGAAATACCACCATGCACCCAAATGCCCTCATCATGTTCACAGCTGGAGCACTCCCATACCACTTGGTATACGCGATCCACTTCTTATCCCCAACTGTAGCCAGCACCCTGTTCTTCACAAGGGCGACCTGCCTCAGTGCAGACACCCAAAACGGATCAGGCAGCCCTGCACGCCCAAGGAGAGTGCGTGCCCCCTCCTGCAGGGTCCTGTTGAACCTCTCAGCCACACCATTCTGCTGCGGGTTGTAGGGCACTGTCAGTTGATGTTGGATCCCCTTCCTCTTCAACTCCCCCTCAAAATCAGCTCCAATGAACTCCCCACCATTGTCACTGCGGTTCACCTTCACCTTGTGTCCGCATTGCCTCTAAGCTCTAGGCATCCACTCCTTAAGGACAGCCGCTGCCACCTCCCCCTTGCTCTTCAAAGGGTAAACCCACACTGCCCGAGTGTGGTCATCCACAATAGTCAAGAAATAGCGGCTGCCTGAGAGGGAAGGGGCCCTTGTGGGCCCCACCACATCCATGTGCACAAGTGCAAGTGGGGTCTTGGCTGGTCCTGGAGTGCTGTTGAAGAGGAACTTGGAGAACTTGGTCTCCAAGCATGTAGGGCAGCTCCCAATCTCCTTCACTCCCCCCTTGACCTCCAATCCTTTCAGGCTCCCATCCTTCACCAACGTTTGAAGCATAGGGAAGTTCACATGACACAGCCTCTCATGCCATGTCTCCCAATCGGTCTCACCACTCCTTGATGAAGCCTTAGCCCATGCCGCACTTGCATCCACACCAGCAAGCACCTCACCATGTGTCTGCTGCTGCACTTTCTTAATTGCTTCCAGGACCCCATCAGTTGGTGCAGTTGCAACTCCTCCTGCTGTTGCCTTTGCCGCTGCTGCCGTTGCTTCTGTTGGAGTCTTCCCATTCCAAGGGATGATGGGCAGCTGCCATAGGTGCTTGATGCAGCTGGTCTCCTCTTCCAAACTCCACAGCACCTTCTTCCCAAGCTTTGCACGGCAGCTGGTTGGTCCAAAGATCACTTCGGCCTTGCTCTTCTGCAGACGCGGCACAGAGAGAAGGTTAGCAGACAGACCTTCAACCAGCAGAACATTTCCAAGCCCCACAAGCTCCCCATTAGCTCCCTTAACCTTGGCATTCCCAATACCAATGATAGGGAGCAAAGCACCTGACGCTGCTGCCACATACTTGATCTTCCCAGGGGGTTTTACCTTATCAAGCAAATCTGCCCGTGGGGTCATGTGACTGGTGCAACCCGAATCAATCACCCAGTGCGTGAGAGGGTGCATCACAACCTTTCCCACAGATCCCACATCACCCTCATGCCCATGCACATCCTCAACCATGAGAAACATCCCAGGATAAGCATTACCTTGTGCACCTTCACCTTGTGCACCTGAGCCTTGCACAGCGCCACCTTGTGCGCGTTCACCACTGGGTGGCTTCATGCTTGGAGGTGCCCATCCCTCCGCCCTGCTGAAGCACTTGAACCAAGGATGCCCGACCTTCTTGCAGTACCAGCAGGTGCCCTCCATTCTGGTACTCCCCCTGCCACTAGAGCTCCCATGCCCCTCATTATAGTCACCTCGGCCTCTACCTCTGCCAAAGCTCCTCCCACGGCCTCGGCCTCTCCAACCCCCTCTTCCTCTGCCGCGCCCTGCAGCTCCATACCCCTCAGCAGTCTTAGTGGAGGCACCACCTCCCACATGGCGTCTGCGGAAGTCCTCCTGCAGAATCTGCTGCCTTAGCCACTCAGGTGTCCATTGATCTTGCTGAGAGTTGAGGGTAGGGATGAGATTGTCCCAAGAGTTGTCCAACACCGAGATGATCTTGGTGCACTGCTGCAGCTGAGATACACTGCTGCCCGCTGATGCCATCCTTGCATAGGTGTCCTTGATCTTGTCAAGGACCGGCTTCACATCGTCCCCTGGTCGCATGGAGATGGCAGCAAGTTCCTTCTCGAGCACGATCACCATCGGGAGAGTGTTGGGCTGAATCACATCGCGTAGTAGTTTCCACGCCCTTGGACCCTAAACATTTGCTTCCACAAGATCCTTGATGTGCTCGAACATCTCCTTGTTGACCGATTGAAGGATGAGGTTGAAAAGCACCGCGCTTTTCTCAATACATCGTTCGCGTGCTTCGCCTTCTTCCGGCATCTTCTCCTCCCCAACAGCAATCTTCAGTAGCTTGTAGCGTTTGAAGGCACTCCTCATCCGCCCGCTCCATTCCTTATAGTTGGAGCCATCCAAAGCTTCAACTTTTGATGGTAGCAGCTCACTTGTCTTCTCAGGTACAGCTCCTCTTCCATTAGCATCTCCTCCTCTCTCATTCATCTTCTCCTTGAGAAATGACGATTTTCAGCTCCCCTTTGCTGTCCACACTCAGCTCCCTCGATATTTTCACAAGTGTCGGCGTCCACGAAATTTCGGCAGAGTTTCCCCTTAGCGGAAGATACATCCAACCTTTAGAACACCACTTAGGAAACCCTATAAGCACAAAGATTCCCTCCCTATTAGAACCCAAACTTTGACATTTGTCCCTTCCCAACCAATCCAACCATGTTGGCCACCCTTGCCAACCTAGCTTGGCAGTTCCCAACCAGTTTGCAGCTGTTACAGTAGAGTGACAAATCTCCCCAACCCCAAAGGTCCCAACTCCATGTAGAGTCACCCCACAACTTCACTTTGTAGCCGCCGCAATTGTAACGCAAGCTCATGAATTTTGAATCTTCATAGCTTTCGCGTTCTTGCTCCGATTGAAGGGATTCTTGTTGCGTCGGAAAGATATTCTCAAGATCTATCATCACATATACCTGCTCAAACAAAAATAACACAGAACACATTCCCAAACTCCAAAACACACCACATAAATTCTTTCACACACAGTCAAACCATACATGCGAATTGAAACAAGGGATGAGAGGCAGACAGAATGTGATAGCATACGATGACATCACACAATAGATGGGCGTGGCAAGGGGCATCATGCCCACAGCAGTGGGCATCACTGGGATGTGCACCTTGGTCAGCCACTCCAACAAAGAAATGGGTGTGGTTGAGGCAGGCATCAAGCAAGGAGGTGTTAGAGGTGAGGCATGCAATGTGGTTGATTGATGGGCATGGCAGGGGGCATCATCCCCACACCACTTAGCATCGCTGGAATGTGCACATTGATCAGCCATGTCAAGGACAGATGCTTTGTGAAAGTAAGGCAGGAATCACGCGAAGAGAGGGAGATGGTGACGGGTAGATGAAGACCAATCTTGGCCACTTGGGTCGGGGAGTACCTACGGAGTGAAATATCATTACCGTACTGTCTCCAGTAACTTTGCAATCCAATAACTTACGCAACCTGGGCCTCACGGTAGTTGAAGGTACCAATGTGCCTGAACTAACTCATAGTGTACCTGGGTTAACCCGCCTTCTCCCTATCTTACATCACTTCAAACCAACCCACCGTCTGTTGCGGCCAGAGCTTATGCAAGGCCCAGAAGGAGATGGGAGCTAGAGCCCCCCCACCCCCCCAGGAGCCACTGTCTCCCAGTAAACCCACCTTCTATCAGAGTCACCTCAAAATCTGCTTGCATCAACTCACACACGCCCGAGCCAACCCACCGTTTACCATGGCTTGAGCTTGTGCAAGGTCCAGAAGGGGATGGGCGCCAGAGCACCCCCTAGGAACCACTAGTTGAGGCTGTTATAATCATAATAGGCTCAAATGTGCCTATAATGAGAGATAGAGAGCACAGTCGGATTTTCGTGTGACAGATTCAAATATTGATAACGATCTTCTCGCTAACTCAAACGGTAATCTATAAATTGGATCTGGAGCGATTTGCTGACGTCTATCAGCAGCAAGTTGAATCATGAAATTCCATGAAGTTTTGACGACGCTATGGCGGTTTGACTGGCAGGAGGTATGGCAGCCACTATATCCTTAGAAGTACAAACTTAGCAAGAAGAATCGAGATTGAGATGGTTCCTAGCCTCTACATACCCCAAGAGCCAAGTTCTAGGTTGGTGGTACACCACCAGAGAGTTCCCAACCACGAGGAGACTCGAAACAAACCCAGCAAGGGGCTACACCAAGTGAAATGTAACACTACACGAAGTAGCATTACTATTTTCACTATTTTAATATTTATCCACGTCCGTTGGGCTTGAAATCTTCAGCTGTTAAAACACATGCGACATGCAAACGACGACTTGACATGCGAGTAGTGAAAACTCGCTAATGTCTTGACCGACACATACCACATTGTGAGACATCATTCAAGTACACACACAAGCACTAGATAGCAATGACATAGACTCACAAGTCACTCCATGCCATGCATGCACACATACGAACAAGGACGACAAGCTGTGTGCAAGCCGTAGGGTTGCACCAACAGAGGTTGTAGAATGCATGTGGGCCAAACATGCGTTTGGGGCCAATTAGCCCCCAGATGATAGGCGTCGAGTAGAACATGTTGGTCGTGGGCACGTCCAAGGGGAGTTCTCAGGGAAATTTTTATCGTTGATCAATTTTTTGGGGTGGAGGATGGTGGGAGGGGGGGGGGGGGGGGGGGGTGGGGAGACGGAGTGCATATAGGAGAGAATGCACTGATGGTCCTTGAGCCGCCTGAAAAAAACAGGAGGGGATGGGCACCTGAGGCCCAGCAAGGAACCACAAGTTGAGGCTGTTGTATAAGGCAGAAGGCCCGAACATGCGCGCGGGCCTGATGAGCCCTAGATGATAGACGCGGAGTAGAAGACGTTCGCCGTGGGGCATGTCCAGGGGGAGTTCTTAGGGAAGTTCTCATCATTGATCCGTTATTGAGAAAGCTTGCTTTCTTGTTGTGCAATTGGCATCGTTCTCATTTCACTGGGCATCAAGTACAAAGATTTCCCAATATCTCAGTACATAAACCTAGATCACTACACTACGAAGGCTAGGTCTGCACTACTGGCGATCCACAGAGTCGAGCATGGCGTTGGGCCTGTGTGGGCAAAGTAGATGCGATGGGTTGGGTGGGCGGGATTTGAACTTGAGCTGTGAAAAAAAGAAAACCGTGGGTGGAGGAAGAATGACCTCTAACCCCCTTTTGTAGTTGGAGAAGGGGAATAGCACACTTTGACGATGCCAAACATTGCGGTACAAGCAGCTTCGCATTTACAATACACAATTATAAAAGTGTAAACGCTTGAAAATGTTTCATATTGAGAAAGCTTGCTTTCTTGTTGTGCAATTGGCATCGTTCTCATTTCACTGGGCTAAACTGAGACATGGACAGGGCCAGACGCCGATGACGCACGAGGGCCTTAGAGTGTTGCGCAGGTGACAATGCCCTTGCTAGGATTTGCACATCATGGGAAGCTACGACAAGGTGGTCGGCTGTGGGTGTAACGTACATCTCTTTCGCCCGGTCGCTACACCATCGACCGAGACGCTTGAAGAGCCGGTCCGCAACAACCCCATTGGCAGCAACAGTTGCTGCACCCTTGCGGAAGGAGTGTGTTTCGAGGAGGTTTCACCAAGGCCAATCGTGTGAAAGGCCTCCTTGCACCAATTGCGTATGGTGGTGTATGACGGCGGCTTGCTTGTAGGTATCCTCCTCGGGGCCACACCGAATACTCAAATGAGAGGCCCAGGGGAGTTGGGCCCATACCCCGCCAAGCCGATGAAACGTTGAGTGCAGCGAACAGGGCAGAAGGGCCCTGGGACCACCGCTATCATGACCCATGACCCTTGATCTGCTTGATCCGTCTTGGAGAAGGGGATGAGCAGCCATATCGCGTCGTTTTCAAATTGGATTTCCTCCCAATTGACGGCCACCAAATCTGAATAGCGCAAAAATCCAGTGTACATACGTAGGGGATGAGGCCTTTCTGAAAGGTGGTTGGATCGTTAGCATTGATGAAGTGGGTAGCCATCGCATGCACTTGGTGTTAAGATACTGGTTCCTTGGTCCTCCTTGGCCGGGGACACTGCCACTTTGCGACTCACGAACTTGTGATGTGAAAGGACCGGCACTGGGACTGGGTGCCTTGATCATGCGATGAGCAAAGCTGACTGTTGTATCACTGACAGAGTAGCCTTTCGCCTGATTTTTTAGATGCAGTATAAGGCGAGTGTCATGTCTGATGCTGGGAGGAACGACAATTTGGTCTTGGTGTAGAAGGAGCGGATTGTTGAGTCGGCGCGTGTCTGCACCATGACGGTGAGCAACTCACGTTGTAGAGTGGGAATGAGATCTGGTTGGAGAAAGGACAAAGTGATGCATGTTAGTGGAACGCCACTTGCAGTGTGAACACGAGACTGTCAGGAAGGCCAGAGCCGGAAAAAGCGCTGGTGTGTGTGCTTGGCCTAAGGCATTGACTGCCGTATGTGAGAGGGATGTGAGCTTTGATGGGGGTGGCCCATGCTGGTGGTGAGGGGTTGGAGGAGTGGCCACCAACTAGCACCTAGCCAGTGCGGAACGATGAGAGTGAATGACGCTCCGGTTCGTTCGGCATGGTGAAGGACTGAAGGAATCGCTTGAGGTGGAGGAAACGCAAAACCGTTCTCAGAGGCCCATGAGATCGAGAAGGCGTTGATAAATGTGGCCTTGGGATGTGGGTGTTCAGAGCAGAAATGGCTAAGCTTGGCATTGTCAGCATTGGCAAAGAGGTCAATAGTGTGAGGATCCCAGCGTCGTTGGAGGAGGTGAACCATGGAGACTTCAAACAGTAATCATCAGGATCGAGCATCTTTGACAGCTTGTCGGCATGCGTGTTAAGTTCACGTGGGATCCATTCTAGGATTAGGCGGATGGATGATGGAATTGCACGCGAGGGTGAGGTTGGAACTGCATAAGCCACCCTTCTTCAAGATGAAGAAAACACCTTGGTTGTCAACTCGTACGAGCATGTGCTTGTTCCAGAGCCGATCTCTGGATGTTTGTAGTGCCCAGAGTACGCCTTCAATCTCCCTGCAGGTGCTGGACATCTATCGCAAGGCGATAGGCATGTTCATGTGGGCTTCGCGTAGATTGCCCGAGAATGTGTCGAGGGTGGCCCCCCAACTGTGGGCGCGTGCGTCGACGTGAATGACCACATCGTAGCTGCCGCACATGTGTAAGGG
>BQMB01001819.1:150000-160699 GCA_027943415.1 Closterium sp. NIES-67
AGTCCCACTGGGAGCATGGCTTGTCCCCAGAGAAGGCTCTGGTCTAGGTCGCATCTCGGGTAGCGTAGCTGCGCCGCCTTCAGTGCCGTTTGCACCAGTCTTTCGCTCCACTCCCGCCAGGCTTCCAGTGGGAGGTGGTCTGCGGGGGTGGTGCGTAGCAAAAAAGTGATGCGCCGTGATATGCACTTGGTGAGGAGCAGCAGGGCGTGCTGGGGGTGGAGTCCTGCGACTAGTTGGAGCGGTGCCGCTGCTGTCTGCAGCTCCTTCGCTAGGTAGGCCCGGCAGAATGCTGTTGTGCCTATGGGGCTCCCGAGGATGCGCAGCCCTTCTGCTGCCACCGGCACCCCTGGGGGCGTGGACCCTGGCGTGAGGTGTGTTGGGCTCCATGCTGTGCTCTTCTGCTGGTTGCAGCGCAGCCCGCTCTCCGCCAGTAGTGTAGTCAGGAGTGTGAAGGCCTCCGCGGCTTCCGCTGCTGGGGTGATATCATCCGCGTATGCCGCCAGCATTACTGAGGGGAAGGTTGTGGCGGTGCGGAGCAGGGCCGGTTGGATGGCTGCCGCGAATGGTAGCGGGCCCAGAGGGTCTCCCTGCCGGACCCCTCAGGTGCTTGTCAGTGTGGGGACCGTGTAGTCGTCGTCTAGTAACAGGGTCGACGGCCTAGCGTATAGGGTTTTTGTAAGAGGGATTAGTGCTGTCAAGCCTGACCAGAGTAGGCTGTGGAAAAAAACTGCCCTTTCCACGGAATTGAAGGTGTTGTTGATGTCGATGGCAATGGTGACGTGGTCTGGTTGGGCTTCCAGGTAGGTTCGGATGGCATGGATGATGCATTCCGAGCCACCTGGCACGGCGACCCCGAACTGGACTGGCAGGAGATAGTGGCGAATCTCTGTTCCCAACGTCTGTAGCGCTGCCTTCCCCACGAGTCTGAGGATAACTTCCCCAATAGCTATGGGACGAACACCTCCTCCCGGTTTCTCGAATGCTAGGAGGCGGCTGGGCAGGAGGAGATCTGCTACTGGGTCCGTTAGTGTCGTGCTAAGCAGGTGGTTGCAGGCTGCGTGGAGGAGGTTGCACACTTTGTTGTTTGAGAGGGCTGGCTCTCGCTGGTGTTCGTAGCAGGTTCCTGAAGGCCCTCCCCCTATTCCGTTTGGGCAGGAGGCGAGGAGTCGCCGGAAGTCCTCCAGCACAATGGAGAGGTTGGACGTGACGTGTCCCTCCAGTTGCGCTGGTAGTGGTGTAGCTGCTGGGGGGTGTTTGTCTCGTAGTGCATCCAGGGTCGATTCTGACACAACGGCGAGTGGGGTGTGTCGCAATGCAGTTACCGCTTTGGCGAGGTTCGCTTTACGGACCAGGCCTTCTGCTCTCCCTTTTAGGCCCTGCGCGTCGGGCCTGTGTCGTGTCTGGTTGCGGGATGTCAGATTGGATTTTGCTTGCTGCAGAAGGTTGTCCTATGCGCCACACCTGAACTGGTGTAGGTGGTATTCGACAGCCGTCCAATCAGGTTTTGGGTTCCCTCCTGGGTTCAGGGTCAGTCGGGGCAGTAGTAGGAAGATCCGCCACGCGCCCAGGCAGGTTGGGTTTGCAGAGATTCATAGGAGCGCTGTGAGCAGGCAGTGAGTGTATTCCTCCAAAAAATTTGGTGGCAGGCGCCTCGGCAGGTGTGGTTGCCGCGAGTTGGTGAGGTGGGAAATATCCCAGGTTTCCACTTGTCGCCATCTGTCGTTATTCGTCACGAGCTGTTCTGGCGCGTGGGTGGCTCGTTCATCAGAGTTCGGCAAGGTTGGGATTTGGGGTTGGGGCGCTCCGATGTTCCCTCCTCTCGGTGGCGCTCCGGCTCGTCGAGCGGGCCGATGTCCCCCGCTGCTCTCTTCTCATTCATCAGTGACTGATTCGTTCTCAGAGGGGGCAGCCGAGGGGACTGTATAATTGGAGCCCTCCGAGTCTCCTTCCTCATTCGCTCTCCCCTCTGCGTCCGCCACTAGTTTTCTACCATGTCACTCTCTCCAGGGCCGTCGCCTTCGTTCCGCCAGCTCCTCCTCCGCCGATCTCCGCACCTGCGTGCCTCTGCGTCCCCGTCCGCCTATCCCTCCGCACCGTCCCCTTCCCCTCGTGGCGCTACCTTCCCGTAGTGGCTGGCGGCTGCCGGCCTCCTCTCTGTTGCACTCTCTTCCTGTGCTTCCCCGTGCCGTTTGCTCCAATGGATCTGGACCTGCTGCTGTCTCCTCGTAGCCATCTCTGCGTCTGGGAGGTCCAGCACCCGTCTGGCCTGCCCTCTCCTTATCAGACGGGGCTGACGCGCCGCCCACATCCACGCGCTTATCGCCCTGGTGGCGGCATCGCTCTGTCGTACCGTCCGTTTCCTGCCGCTGCTCCTTGTTACGAGGTGGTTCTCAGTGGGGCTGCCTCGCCTGTTGGGCCTCCTCGTGGGGTTTGTCTCCGGCATTCCCCTCCCCATCTTTCCATCCCCTGTCTGCACCGGTCTCGCGACGGGCCACAGTACAGTCCGGCTGAGCAGCTGCTGGGGGTGGCTTGCCGAGATGATGGAGGTGTTGCATGTGGCCTTGGCATGGCGTCCGCCCGTTGCTCGGGACCTGGTGTTGTCACGGCGTCAGCGAGCGCGTGTTGAGGAGGTGGCTGCGTGGCTGTTGTGGGGTCTTGTGTACATCCCTCTCCCTCCGCGTGCTGTTGTTGACGAGGCCGCCGTGGCGCCGCTCGCGGTGTCTGCCCTCTCTCGCGCTTTAGCAGGCAAGACTGCCCTCGGACTCGTGTCTGCCTCCGCGTCTGTACTCCGTGCCATGCGGGGTGTGTTAGCCCAGCTACCTTCGCCGGTGTGATCCTCGGCATGTTCTTGTGGCGGTCGTGGCGGGTTTAGCACGCCCTTCGCCGTAGCTAGTCTAGGGGCTAGGTGACTTGCCTTGCCTGGTGTATCACCATCGTATATATATACCTCTATACAAAGATTCTGTATTTGGCATGCCGTCTTGTCGTCCAAGCTTGCGCGGCAGTAGGTGGCGCCGCGAGCACCGGCACCGATGGCAGAGAAGCACTCAAAGAGGAAAATTGAATAATGAGGAGAGAATGGTTTCTAGGCTGTTTATATACTCGCTCTCTCTCTCTCTCTCTCTCTCTCTCTCTCTCTCTCTCTCTCTCTCTCTCTCTCTCTCTCTCTCTCTCTCTCTCTCGCTCTCGCGAGTGCTGGCACCGATGGCAGAGAATCACTCAAAGAGGAAAATTGAATAATGAGGTGCGAATGGTCTCTGGGCTGTTTATATACTCGCTCTCTCTCTCTTTCTCTCACTCTCTCTCTCTCTATGTATCTCTCCCTCTCTCTCTCTCTCTCTCTCTCTCTCTCTCTCTCTCTCTCTCTTTCTCTCTCTCTTTCTCTCTCTCTCTCTCTCTCTCTCTCTCTCTCTCTCTCTCTCTCTTTCTCTCTCTCTCTCTCTCTCTCTCTCTCTCTCTCTCTCTCTCTCTCTCTCTCTCTCTCCTTCTCTCTCTCTCTCTCTCTCTCTCTCTCTCTCTCTCTCTCTCTCTCTCTCTCCCTGCCCCTCTCCCTCTCCCTCTCTCTTTCCTCCTCCAGTGCGCTTGGTGCGCTGTTATGCATGCTAACTCGTGCGTGGTTGCGTAGGCTTCATGAGCATACAATTGCTAGCCTTCGGAGTTTTAGAGGGCACGCAGCTGATCAGAATCTTAGCACTAGTTTCCTGGACTTGCTCGAGTAAAATGGCGTTGTGCATGCTTTGGCCATGACTGTTTTCGGCGCGGCCATCCCCAAAGGGTGAGCGTTGGATGTAGCGGTTTGTACAAGATGCTGTTTTTTTTCTTTCTTTCTTTCTTTCTTTTTGCTGCTTTCATTTTGCCCATTGAGAGGGGAACATGCCACCCAAATAAGGCTCCCATGAGGGATTTGAATCACAAAAAAAGAGAGGAAATCAGTCACCCAATTACAAAGAAAACCTTTTCCATGGTCATCCTACTATGGTATCTTCCAAGGTCGTGAAGGAAAATCAGCCTGAGATGCCAATAGCATAGGCTGCGAGAATGAGGTGTGTGACCTACCCCTTACTCATTTAGGGACTTGCTTCATACTAAAACAGAGAACCAGCACTCCCAAAGGGGCCTCCTACTTTGGTTCCTAAGAAGGGCACCGAGTCCCACCATCCGCCCTGTTTGGGGCTTGGCCCTAGGCCTGCCGTATGACCCCCACAGGGCTTGGGCCAGTGGCCCTTCACTCTACACCCCACATGGGGAGTGGCCAGCAGCCCCAAGCACCTCGTGGTGCAGTGGAACCTCTCCAAGGTCCACCCAATTGAACTCTCCGCCCCTCACACCACGGGTGCAGGCCCTTGGGAACCATGCCCACCGGAAGAGCATGTGTTCGCCGTGTGACCCGGCTGGCCACAGCGGAAACAAGCACCTCGGAAGCCTCGCTGGTCGCCGCTCGGTGGGGGCGCCATATTTGCCGCCGAAGCCCATCGGGCCACGACCCCCAACAGAGTTGCCGCGGCCGTAGGGGGCTTGTGCATGCTTCATGGCCGCTACATCAGCGGCCGCCTGCTTGAAGGGGCGAGAGGTTAGCACGCTCTTCTGCTGGGAGAGCTTGAAGCGATGAGCCATCTTGAAGTCAGAGGCGTCAGCGACTTGGAGGAGCTCGAAGCGATTGGCGATGAGCGCGTACGCCTCGTCGAAGTATCTAAGCACGCCGGCAGAGTCACTGTGGCGCAGCTTGTGCTCGACGTGCTTCAGGTATGCCCCCAGGTCTTCCAAAACTTCCGCTTGCTCGCGGACCCCGGCGTTGGCGAAGGAGGAAGTCAGAATCATGGGGTTAGAGGAAGGAAGAGGAGGGAGGTGTTCGGTAAATGCATGTGCAAACAAGCTCCACATCTTGTTCGCACAGTAGAACCATCATACCTGCTGCCTTTGCACAAACGGCTCAAAGTCAACTGCATCCATCAACGCCGCATCTGGAAACACAAACGCATTGGTGACCCGGTCATGCGCCTATGGCGTGCTCCATAACAGGGCACTCCATCCACTTTTTCAGGCAGGCGCATACCTCCTTATAGTTGTGGCGAGATAGCCTCTTACTTCCCTGATAGCTTGCCAACCCGAATGTTGTTCAGGATGGGCCACTCAATCTGAGAATAATGAGGATTGGTCGCAAGGTGAATTCTTTTGGTTACACAAAACTTTTGGACAGGAGTGTTTGACAAATTAAACTTTTGTTTTTAGATTTTGACGAAGATTTAATACAACATTTGAAAAACATAAAGTTTTTACATCCTATCAAAATTTCCACAAACACCACCGACAATCAATATAAGTGTTCTAGCATGATTTGGGCTACAAAACCACATAAAAATATGTATCCAAATCCTTAGACGAATTTGAATCACTATCGTCATTGCTAATCACCCAAGGATTGCTCCCCTTAGCTCCTATGACAACATCCTCGGCCGGGCATTCACTGCCTCTATAACCAACTTCCTCCTCTTTATCGACCAGCTTCTCCTTCCCGGTCTGGGACTCATGACCCTTTTTCTCCTTCTTTCCTTTGTTGCCCTTCCCCCGCATTTCCTTCCCTAGACCTCCCTTCATCTTTCCCCTTGTAGATCCAAAGACCTCCCAATCAATTTTACATTCTGCAAAATCCTCCTCCTTACCCCCTTGCTCACTTCACCCCTCTGTGGCTCCACAATAATATCCATGCACCCCTTGGCAAGCTTCTTAGCAACCAAGTTCGTGAAGAGCTAATGACGAAGCTATAAACTCTTGTCAAATGCAGCCATGCAGCGCCTACAAAATGTGATCGCAATGCTGCACCTTATTCATGGCCGACCAGCAACACTCTGCCCCAAAGCGGTACACCTTAGTTCTCAATAATTTCAGGACCCCAAATGCGAGCCATGCTATGGGACATCACCTTGGGGCTGTGAAAATAAAAAATATGTTGGCGTTAATTTCACGGGGGTGTTGCCTTTGAAAGTCCGCGTTGACTTTGTCACGCGTTGAATTTCTGCTGCCTGCAATGTGGAGGGGGGGGGGATGGGTTGTTGGTGGATTACACAAATTTAGGGGAATCAAAATGCCCAATGCATGATTTTTTTCTAATAAATAATTTTGCTCATAGTGGTATACAGTACAAAATATAGCCTTCCATTTTAACTGCCCAATGCATGATGAGCACATAAGGTTTGGCGCAATAAAAAACCTGTGATACTTGGCTGGGTAGGACACCTAGGCTCGCCCCACCTTGCTTTTGCCCCCCAGGTTGGAGTACAAAAGTATAAACGCCTTTCATTTCTCCAAGAAACAGGGCTGGTCCCTCTCCATGTTTGGATGTCCCATCCATTGCCCATCTTGTTGAAATGTTGTTGAGCAACTTGGTCCGTCGAAGCGCGGTGTGAAATCAACTTGTCAAATTATCGAGAACTAGGTGTAACAGGTTAGCACCTTCACAGTCAAATTCTGCATAGTGGCTAACTCCCCTCCATACATGCAGGCAGATGCAGACAATCGACACTCAGCACAAGAATAGTGGCTGACCATTGGTGCAACTGCCACCCTCAAGCGCCTCTCCCTCTTCTAAATCGTTGCTAGGTGTGCAAGGAGGAGGATACGCCATTGCAACCTCAGGCGACACCTTGTTCTTTGGATCCAGGAGCCAACCAATGGTGTGTAGCCGGTTGTGCAGCAGCCCATCAGAGCGACTGACAATGATGCCCTTAAGGCTGGCAGAGAAATGCGTGTTGTCCTTGGCACCAACAAGGAAGGTGCACTGAGCTAAAAAGAAACCTGCAAGGGGTTGAATAGAGTAAGTCACACAATCAAGTACAGAAACAAGTGGTCAAACATTTGAATTCGGGTTCAAGCCAGGGAAATCAAGGTGCAAGTTGGCGCAAAAAGAAGTATTCACAAGATGCAGTGAACGGTGACACTGTCTTGCACTTTACACCTACTCCCTGTTAATTTCACACCCAGCGCTTCGGGTTCAGGACTCAATCCTGGTGATGCCGGACTTCGTCAGTTGCAGGAGAACTTTGGACTCAACGATGTGAAATGAGCTATTTATATTGCAGGGGTGACATGGGGGTGGGGCGCTGTTGTCTCATCAGGGGCGCGTTTAAGCTGGGGTGTTGGTTCGAATCAGGCTGATTGACCCTAAGTTCACTTATGTTGGGCAAGGCAGTTTTTATGCTTTTCTTTTGAACCCCTACCAATGTAGGGCCCGAGATGCGTAGAATACAGCCTCTGAAAACATGCCCTGCGCAGAATTTGGGCATCCTTTTAGGACAAAATGAAAAAGCTCTATAACGAGGAGGGACGAGCATGTGTGGGAATTTTGTCCTCACCTTGCAGCTGCAGCATTTGGGGTTCGGATGCCAACCTGGCACTGTGTGAATTTTGTCTTGCCAGGCTGGTTGAACCTGAGGATGGGGAGGTCAAGACTTTGACTCTTGCCATGTTTCATCCTTCCCTTCCTTCCCCATCTTCCAGCTGTGCGTCAAGGTTTTCCATCATGCCTGTGAACTTGTAAGCTTCAATATTTGTGACTCTGAGGACTGTCAATTTCTCACAAGGCAGCTTACCCCCCAGTGCGCCAAACGCCATAGCTTAGTCGTGAGATTACGGAATCGAATGATTCAACTTGCATTAGAAATCTGAAATTGCAAGCTACAACATATCTAAATTTCAGATTGTTTCGTTCATTCAATGTTTGGAGATAACTTTCCGAAGGTCGCGGAGTTTTCTGGGCGTCATAACGAAGTGCTGCAGAAATTTCTGAGCTATTGAATCATCTGCTAGTAGCCTTCGCATCATCCTTGATGATGCGATCGACTCTTCGATCGATGATACCCGGGCTAAGAACCCTCTTGTTTGGGGCAAGGATGACCGAGTTGCGCAATAGCTCTGTATCGGTCATTCGTATACCACCACAAAAAATGTCATGGACCAAATTTCCGCCGAACGATGTTGTCATTTGACAGTGCAATCGTATCCTGGTTCGCCATTGCCCACAGTCAATAGCCAACTGGGCAAACTCTTGCTGATCCTGGTTTGCTCTCACATTTTTGTTAGAGTTTGCGCAAATGAGGTGTCTCCAAGAACGGGCGTTCCAAATGCTTGTTGCATCTTGATCAGCGGCAAGTGCCATACGCCACCACCGATAGCACTTGTTGAAAATCACCACCAAGCAGCATGAATTTGCCACGAAGCAGTCTAGCATCCCAGCAGATGTCTCGCATGCCACGTCGATTGCATGCAAGTCTGCGCAGCGGCCATGGGCGCCTCATCCCATATAAATATAACAGCTTCTCGTAGTTCAGCAGCATTTCGTGAGTAATGTGACCGCATCTCGTTTGGGCGCCTCGTATCACCAAACGGGTGTTGTTGTCCATCAGTAAAGGCAGTTTGAACTTGTTATGCTCCGTCGTGCCGCAAGGTGTAGTGTATGCCAGTTCACGCAACGCATGTGCACCGCTTCATTGCTGCGTCGAGACTTCGGAATGATGTTATAGAGGTACGTCTTGCCCGTACTGCCAGGTCCATCAACAAAGAAGCCAGCATTGTACATCATCGGGTTGCCGCACTGCATCCATTATCTCGTCGTGATAGGGCGTTGATACTCATTTAGGCAGGCAGCGACGTCTTTGACTGGCATAGGTTCCGGCTTCTCACGTGGTACCTCCGATATGATAGGAATCAAACTCAGCACAATTGTTTGCCAAGCCTCGATTGCTCGCTGATACTTGGCATGTCAATATCACAGTCACTATATAACGGCCATAGCCAAGTACCATGCGACTTGCACGTACATCTGTGGGATAAGGGTCACAATTGAGGTCCAGGCTCTGGAGTTGATGTGTATAATCCTCACATAGGATATCGCTTCATGATCGAGAAGTTGCTGCGGAGCCAAAATATCACACCATAGGAGAAACGCATTAGAAACACAAGGTTCGGTTTATTGATGAAGCAAAGACATAACATAGGAAGAGAGATGAGCTAGGAAGGGTGGTCCCATGAAGGTAGGGGTGGACACGCTTTGCTGTGGCCCAGTGCTTGTTAGTGTGGCGGCCGGTACCAACGAAGCGAGGAAGAACGGTGATGGGGTAGGCAAGGTTGGGGGCGGGTGCACATCATAGTGTACATCAGCGAACCGACAAGCTCAGCGTAAGGATGGTCAGAAAGGAGGAAGCAGGAGGAGGGGCAAGCTGGTGGTCGGTCTGCAGGGGAGTGGTAATTGGCTTGGCCTGCGCAATGTCGAACCACTGCAAGACTTGGACGATGTAAGAGGACTGTAAGAGGAAAATGGTGCACACTGCATGGTCCCGGATGGTGGTCATGCCTAGATAGTGTTAGAAATGGATTGCATATCCTACTTTTGTATTTGTAATTTTATATCCTAGTTTAGGTTAGGAATGTTCTCGTGGATTGGGGTGTACTCACAAAATCTCAACCTCACCCAATTGTGATCCCCGCAATCTCGAATTACCCAATTGGAGATTCTGGAGATCCCAATGAGGATTCCCTCCGATTCCCCCTTCATCCACTCTCCCTTACCTTGCCATGTACTTATAGAGCCTTGGACTCCTTACCTAATCAATCATTACAGCTCTATTTTATACATGGTATCAGAGCAACCTCTATGCACACGCGGATCAAGGTCATAAGATTAACGTGCTCGCGCTACGCGCACCTCATCCTCGTGCTCCACTCTGCAGTCGCGCATCTCATCGTCGACCGCCTTCCCGCTCGACCTCTTTGAATTTCTCATCTCTGAAGCTTTCATGCTTCTCATCGTCGATTTCCTCTTCGGTTCTCCTTGGTCGAATCTCAATTTCGACCATCTCTTAAAACTCGTTTCGAGTTTCCTCTCTGACCCTGCCAGCAAAGGCAAGCTCTCCTCGCGGAATCACCTCCACGAACATCTCGTGTTAAACAAGAGCAGGTACACAGGTGGAAGCGGAGTGGAGCTGGTTGCGGAGCTGGTTGCCGAGCTGTGTAGCTGCGGGACAGGGCCTGGGGGTGTGTGGGTCCGGGGTTAGACTTAGGCTCAAATTCAGTTTCAAGTCGGTGTTTAAAAAAATTCCCGCCGACGCCATTTCCTTCTTAGCGGCATTTCGGCAAAGCCGTCTGAGTGATTTTTAGCAATTCTCGTCGACCAATTTCCAGAAGTGCCGCGCTGCACACCGACAATGGCTTACTCAACCACTTCACTCGCCAACCCGATCCCGCTCCTTCGTCTCGAGCCGGACGGTACATGCTCCAACTACAAGGCTTGGCGCTATGCTGTCGACAAGCACCTTCTTCAGTCGCGAGGTGAAGGGGCTCGAGCTCACCGAAGCTTTTCTCAACATTGGTGACGGCAAAGAGCCTCCTAAACCCGAGAGGTCCGCCGATCCAGCTAATGCCGCCGCCGAAGCAGTTTATGCTGCTGCACTGCTCAAGTACAAAATTTGGGAGAAGGCCGATGGTGCGGTCATTAGTGTCTTCATGGGCACCACTCCTTCCGAACTCGTCAAAACCTACCACAACTACCCGTCTGCCAATGTCATTTGGCTCTACCTCGAAGACCGCTTCCTGAACAAGACTGCTGTGGGAGTTGCTATACTCATCCCCAGCATGTTCCAAGTGCGGCTTGAGGACTCGCCACGCATGGCGGACTATGTCACCAAGATGAAGTCCATTCATGGTGAAC
>BQMB01001820.1:5000-127958 GCA_027943415.1 Closterium sp. NIES-67
TTCGACAACGAAGACGAGGCAGACTTGCTGTTTGGTGCGACCCACATTCGCACGTGGGCAATGTGGTGCGCAGAGCTTTGCAAGCGGTTTGAGCATGCTCTTGACTCAGACAATGCGCGCGAGACTCTACGCATGTGGAAGCAGCTGGGATCAGTGTCCGAGTACACCGCGTCATTCTTGACGTTAGTGGACAGATGTGGCTACATGCACGAGTTGCAGAAGGTTGACAGGTACATGGGCGGGCTGAAGCCTGAAATACAGTACCAGATAAAACTACAACGCCCTGCAAAGCGGTTACAAGACTTCATCCAGCTCGCCGAAGCCGCTGATTCGCTCACGAAGCCGAGGACGAACTTCTACGATAGAGGTCGCCCTCGAGAACAGTATTGGCGCGCCACGAAAAAAGGGATGGACGCAGTGGATATTTGCGCAGTTGCTCCGCGGAATACGGGGCTATGCTACCACTGTGGCCGACTGGGTCATATCCAACGCAACTGCCAAGAATTCATAGCCCTCCAGAATTCTATGGGGAAAAAGTCGGAGGAGCGACCGGGAAATGGGTCGTGTCAGTAAGTACCGGGCCCCTTACTGACGGCCAGGCTTCTTCGCCCGAGCCACACAGTCCCCACCGGGTCGTGATCCCAATTGCTGCAATCGACTGGACTCGGACGAATAAGGGGGACGAAACTGCTGATCACCCTGTGTTGGTGGAGGGTAAAGTCAACGGAGTGTTGCTGAAGATTTTCGTGGATGGAGGCGCGAGTCATAGTCTCATACAGCTGGACAGGGCTAAAAAATTGGGTATTCCTTTACTCAAGTGTCTACCCGAAATTAACGCCCGACTGGTGGATGGAACACCGCTGGCGATACGGGAGCGAGTGGAGAACGTCAATTTTCATTGCGGGGAGCACGTAAAATTTCGGATGGGGCTGCTGGCGACTACACTCGACAGTTGCGACGTGCTGCTGGGACGGGATTGGCTGCGACAATACATCCCGAAGATCGACTGGACGACGGGCGGCTGCAGCATAAAACTCGATGGGATCCCTCGCGAGCTACCGAAATGGACGGGACCTCGCATGCGAAGCACCCAAGTCCATGCGATAACTTTCAAGCGCGCAATAAAAACGGGAGTTGCAGCGTACGTCGTTGATCTTCGCGAGGTGCCATCGACTACAACAGCCGAAGATATCGCGAAGCTGTGCGAAACCGTTCCTCCGGATTTAGCGGACCTGATTAAAAAATACCCCGAGATTTTCCCGGACGACTTGCCCGCTGGACTTCCGCCGAGCCGACCAGAAGACCATCGCATCGAGCTGGAACCAGGCGCCCAACCGACAGTACAGCGACAATTTCGGCTCAGCCAACCAGAATTGGAAGAATTGCAGCAACAGCTGGATTACCTTATGACTAAGGGATTTATCTGGCCCAGCACGTCCCCATACGCCGCCCTGGTCCTATTCACACCGAAAAAGGACGGAGGATTCCGCATGTGCATCGATTACCGCGCGCTCAACAGAATCACAATCAAGTCGCGTTACCCGATCCCGCGAGCCGACGAACTACTCGACCAACTTCACGGAGCCAAGTTCTTCTCGAAAATCAACTTGCAAGGGGGTTACCATCAAATTCGCATCGCCGCTGACGATTGTCACAACACCGCATTTCGTACCCGCTACGGCAGTTACGAATACTTGGTGATGCCTTTTGGCCTCACGAACGCACCCTCGACTGTTCAGATGACCATGAACGACATTTTCAGGGAACTCTTGGATAAATGCGTTATTATCTACCTCGACGACTGCAGAGTTTTTTGGGTTTCGTCAACTACGTCCGCCGAGCACACCTAATATGGCTGGGTTATCTGCCCCGCTAACCGACCGACTCAAGGATCACGCTTGTTTTTGGTGGGGAGAGAAGCAGCAAGCTGCGTTCGACCAACTGAAGATCGCCCTCACGTCGCCGCCCGTCCTTCGCATCTCCGATCCTGACCGTCCATATGAAGTCATCATAGACGCCAGCGACATCGCCATCGGGGCAGTTCTCCTACAGGACTTCGGCGACGGATTGCAGCAAGTCGCATGCGAATCATGGAAGCTGCAGGGCGCGAAAAAAAACTATACGGTACACGATAAGGAAATGCTGACGATCGTCCACGCGCTCAAGACCTGGCGGTGCTACCTGACAAGCGCTGACGTCACGGTGCGGACCGACCACAAATCCCTCAAGTACCTGCGAGCCCAACCGAATCTCAACCCGCGATAGATCCGATGGCTTGATTTCCTCGAGTCGAATTTCCACTACACCATCACCTACAAACGGGGTGCCAACAATATTGCCGATGCCCTGACTCGACTCGCTGCCCATACCGCCGCTATACTAGTCGCCCAGACCAGCCCATTACTTACGGGAATATTTACCCACGGCTACAAAATCGACCCTTTCTTCCGCTCTGCGATCCATCAACAGCATACCACCGCCACCGGACACTATTTTAATAAGCGTGATACTTCTCGTATCTGGGTGCCCGGCTACGATTTACTCCGCACCCTTCTAATACAGGAATCCCACGACAACCCTACCTCCGGGAATTTCGGAGTCGACAAAACTATTAAGACGTTGCAGCGCAACTATTATTTGCCGAACATGGCCGACGACGTGCGTAATTATGTGTCCTCCTGCACCGCCTGCCAGATCATGAAATCCTCCCATCAGCGAGCAGCTGGACTACTACAGCCATTGGATCCGCCCGAGCTACCCTGGCAACACATCACGATGGACTACGTGACAGGATTGCCGGCCGGTCAAAGCGGAAACGACGCCATCCTCATGGTCATTGACCGACTCACAAAAATGGCGCACTTCATCGCCTGCCAACAGTCGATTATAGCTGAGCAAACTGCCCAACTGTTCATCGCCAACGTCATTCGACTACATGGACTGCCTACCGCCATCATTTCGGACCGAGACCCGAAATTCACATCGAATTCTGCACCACCTGTGGGACCAATTCGGCACCAAACTACACTTTTCCTCCGCCTACCATCCACACACCGACGGGCAGACCGAACGAGTCAACCAAACTATGGAGCAACTCATTCGGACTACCTGTACTGACCCACAGACATGGGAGAAATCCTTTCCGCTGCTGGAATTCACGTATAATAACGCGCCCTCCGCCACAACCCATCAGTCCCCATTTTTCCTCAACTACGGACAAGACCCAGTAGTACCCTCTACAACGAACATCGAGACGCCCGTGCCCCGGTCCCAGAAATTTGCTGAAGACATTCTTGCGGCCCGAGAAAAAGCAGCTGAGGCAATCAGGAAAGCCAACCTGGTCGCAAGCCGACAAGCCGATCGCCATCGACGTGACGTCACTTACAAAGCGGGAGATCCTGTCCTCCTCGACACTCGCAATTTGCGTCTGCCAATCCCGAGCAAGCTCCGACCCAGATTCTGTGGGCCTTTTCAAGTGACAAATATGGTGACACCTGTCACGGCTCACCTCCGACTCCCGGCTGATTGGCGTCACCACCCGGCTTTCCACGTCAGCCTCTTACGGCCCTACGTCCCCAGTTCGTCGGAATTGGCACGCCAACGCGGTGTACCGCAGCTGACGCCCCTGCAGGAACCGACGACCGAGCCCTTGAAAATTCTCGGCCATCGAGTCACGACGCAGCTAAACCGTCGGATGGTTGATTTTCTCGTCCGCCGGCGCGATCGCACGTCCGAAGATGACAGCTGGGTGCCGCTCGCTGAACTAGAATCACACCCGATTCTAACAGCGTACTATCAGCATCGGAATGTCTCCGATGCCCGCAGTCTCGTTTAGGAGGGGGGGGTAGTGTAAGGAATTTCCATTCCTTACTGCGTCGTACACCCGAACTTCTCGACTCGTCACGTTCGGCCTCAATTATCGGCCCAACCCTTTCCCGAGTCGCGTCCGGCACTGTAGACACATTGCCGAACCTAACCACGTTCCGAGGTTATCGCCCTAGAACGCCAACCCCTATATAACCTCGTGCCTTCATTGCAATAGTGACCTTGTATTCTCACGTTATAGTACATTGACACTTCCTATATCATAACAGGAATGTGAAGTGTTACACATTAATTAGTTCGGTAACCGCTTTGCCTCTCAGGCACGGCCTTTCACCCACTACCTCATCTTTCACCTGTTCTTGTCAGTCTCTGGGTCGGCGTTAGCCATGGCGGCCGAGATGGTGATTAGGTGAGCGCACTTACGTATTCGCAGAATCAGAGTATGTCGATCACTCCCGCTATCTATTAGCATCCCTCCCGTTGTAACGAAGTCTTCGTTCCGCACAATGCGCTAGCCTCGATGCCATTCCTCGCTGCTGCCTTCACTCGTTACAGTTGCACTCGATAAGCGAGTGGGAAGTCACAGTGCAAACGATACGAAATACCCGATACTGTTTCGCGAATCGTCTGCAGCATTCTCTCGCGTGTTTCGTCTCAGTCGTTTTGGAGGCTCGCCTCGTCCTCCGGAGCTGCGTGCCAGCAGCGCGCCACCCGCGGGGACCGACTGCAACTGACCCGATAGGCCTGGGACCGCGTTGCCTCTCCTCTCCAGTCGTCTGATCCGTGCCGCCACTGCCCCCCCGGCGCCATGGATCGCGCGGGCGGGCCGTCGCGCATGCGAGTGCAGCAGCAGCTGCAGCAGCCGCTGGTGGTGACCGTCAGCGCCATCATGGCCGCGTGCCTCGTGCTCATGGTGAGACGACACGCGCACGGTGAGACGACACGCGCATGGTGAGCCGACACGCGCATGGTGAGACGACACGCGCATGGTGAGACGACACGCGCATGGTGAGACGACACGCGCATGGTGAGACGACACGCGCATGGTGAGACGACACGCGCATGGTGAGACGACACGCGCGTGGTGAGATGACACGCGCATGGTGAGACGACATGCGCATGGTGAGATGACACGCGCATGGTGAGATGACACGCGCATGGTGAGATGACACGCGCATGGTGAGACGACACGCGCATGGTGAGACGACATGCGCATGGTGAGATGACACGCGCATGGTGAGATGACACGCGCATGGTGAGATGACACGCGCATGGTGAGGCGACACGCGCACGGTGAGACGACACCAAGGTGCAAAAAAACGGTTTCCGTATTAAACGGTCCGTTTTATACGGTCGTTTTACACGGTGGAATTGTGTAAATTCTGCCGTTTTTTTGTTAGAGGTATTTATTCCCAAAAACAAAAACAAAAAACGCTGGGAAACAGAGGGCCTGGTCGCGGCGACAGCCTACATGCATCTAAAACATCATCCGCTTCCTCCTAGATCTCCTAGTCCTCCTCCTACTAGGTCCTCCTACTCCGGCTCTGCTCCTCCTCCTCCCCCTAGTCGTCATCCTCCAACGTCCGATTTGGCCAACGAGACTTTTACGCTTTACTTGATCGCGTGGTTCGATATAAAGCGAACCCCCCTTTTTAACAGTGGTACGAAATAAACGATCGTATAAAACGACCGTTTTTTTGCACCAGTTGCAAAACACCACTTTTTATCGTATAAAACGACGGTTTAAAACGATTCCGTTTTATATGGTAAAAAAAGGTTAAAACCGGCGTTTTTTTGCACCTTGGACGACACGCACATGGCGACGTGAGCCGACTGTGATGAGAAAGAATGGCGGGGGTGCGTTGAGAGATTGACGGTGAGGCAACTGTCCGATGGCACACGTTTTGTCCTGTGTCTCGTGTATGATGCCACACAGGCAGTGCGGTGAGGCACACAGGCAGTTCGGTGACTCGTGAGGCACACAAGCAGTGCGGTGAGCAGTGAGCAGGAGCATGGTGCTGTCTTCACGGGGATGTGTGCCGTGGTGCAGGCGGTGATGGCAAGCACTGGACCTGCGCTGCTCTTGAAACCCAAGCACTGGACCCCGCTGCCCCGCTGCAATGCGCACTGGGGCGTGTGCAGCAGCAGGCGCGCACATCCACAAAAACTGAATCATGCTGCCACCCCCACTGCGCCAAGCATCCTCTCTGCGCCAAGCATCCTCTCTGCGCCAAGCATCCCCTCTGCGCCAAGCATCCCCTCTGGCGTTTCACCCCCTCTCTCTCTGGCCCTTTCGTTGCTGCATCCTTTTCTTCCCTCTCCTGCCTCCTCTCTCCCACTGCTTCCACCCACTACCACCTTTCCATCCCACCCCCCCTTCCCCCGGCAGTACCTGCTCGTGTCGCGGCACCTGGCGAGCATGGACCAGATCGCCCTCGCGCTCACCGAGAGGTACTGCTCATGCCCACCACGGTAGGCGCGCCCTCGCATGTGCGCTGCTCTGCTGCACGCCATGCCGGTCATCCCGGTTCACTCGTGACCCGTCCACCCCCTCTCACCCTCGTAACGCCTTGCATCCCGTTATGCCTCGTATGGATCCTTCCTTCTGACCCCCCCTCACCATCCCAGCCCTGCACGTCCAGATGGCCACCCCACACCCCGCCCGCGGAATAGAGCAGCCTGAGAGAGAGCTGCTCTCTGCTTCGCTCCATGCGTGCTCGCTGCGTGCCTCCCCTCCCTTCCTCCTCCCCTCCCCCCTCCCCCGTGTGCCCACTGCCCAGCATATCGGAGCAGACGACGAACCAAGCCAACGACCTGAAGCAGCTGGTGGCGGCCCTTGAGAACCACACGTACTCCGTGGCGGCGGCCGTCACGGACCACGTGGCCGTGCAGACCGTGCAGCTGCGCCAGCTGGCGGGCGAGCTGAGGAACCACTCGCACTTCGTGAGGGAGCACGTGAGCCAGCACGTGGACGCGCAGCAGGCGCAGCTGGGGGAGGTGGTGGCGGAGCTGCGGGCGCGCATGGGCGAGGTGGCATCCGCCGTGATGGCGCCCCCAGCCTTCCCCCAACCCGATGCCGCCATCACCGCCTCCAACCTCACCCTGCTCGTCGCCGCCGGCCTCCGATCGCAGGTGGGGTCCGATGGCAGGTGGGGTGAGGTCCCAGGTGTGGATGTGTGGGTGGGTGGATGGGATGGGAATGACAGCGTGGGGGAGAAAGGTAAGTCAGTTTGGGATAAGCCGTGCAAGTAAGACTCGTTCGGCAGCGATGGCTGGCGCGGTGGCGAAGGAGAGTGGCGGGTGCCAGGTGGCAAGTGTGGCGTCACATCGGCGAGACACCTTCCCTCTGACCACTCGTACGGTCCCTCTCACCATGAGATGAGGGGCGATGAGGGGCGATGAGGGGCGATGAGGGGTGATGAGGGGTGATGAGGGGTGATGAGGGGCAATGAGGGGCGATGAGGGGCGATGAGGGGTGACGAGGGGCGATGAGGCGTGATGAGGGGCGATGAGGGGCGATGAGGGGTGATGAGGCCATGAGTGTGCTGGGATGGGCTGGACAGAGGTATGAGTGCACGTGGTGGTCTCGCATGCCTGTCTATGTGGATGTAAGTGCTCCCGCATGCAGCCTCACTGTGCTGTCATGTCAGCTGTATGCAGCCTCACTGTGCTGTCATGTGAGCTGTATGCAGCCTCACTGTGCTGTCATGTCAGCTGTATGCAGCCTCACTGTGCTGTCATGTCAGCTGTATGCAGCCTCACTGTGCTGTCATGTCAGCTGTATGCAGCCTCACTGTGCTGTCATGTGAGCTGTATGCAGCCTCACTGTGCTGTCATGTCAGCTGTATGCAGCCTCACTGTGCTGTCATGTCAGCTGTATGCAGCCTCACTGTGCTGTCATGTCAGCTGTATGCAGCCTCACTGTGCTGTCATGTCAGCTGTATGCAGCCTCACTGTGCTGTCATGTGAGCTGTATGCAGCCTCACTGTGCTGTCATGTCAGCTGTATGCAGCCTCACTGTGCTGTCATGTGAGCTGTATGCAGCCTCACTGTGCTGTCATGTCAGCTGTATGCAGCCTCACTGTGCTGTCATGTCAGCTGTATGCAGCCTCACTGTGCTGTCATGTCAGCTGTATGCAGCCTCACTGTGCTGTCATGTCAGCTGTATGCAGCCTCACTGTGCTGTCATGTCAGCTGTATGCAGCCTCACTGTGCTGTCATGTCAGCTGTATGCAGCCTCACTGTGCTGTCATGTCAGCTGTATGCAGCCTCACTGTGCTGTCATGTCAGCTGTATGCAGTCTGTGCCATGTGCGTCACACAGTGCTTGTAGCGGAAGCATGCCGCAATGTGCATATGCTACGGTTCATGGCCCATGGCAGTGCGAGGTCGTGCGTGCATGCACTCTGTGGTTCCGTGTCTTTCATCCATCCCCTGTGTTGTGCCGTGTGTTGGCCCGCCATCCCGCCGTGTGTGTGGAGCAGCGGCGCACGGAGCAGGCGGTGGGCAAGCTCATGGCGCAGGTCGCCAAGCTGACCGCCAGAGACGTGAGAGCCGCTTGTGTTTCCGCTGCTAATTCCGTTGCTCCCATCTTGCCATACATGGTCGTCCCCACGGCTCAACCATCCAATCCTATGAATCCCGTGCTCTCATGCTCCTCAATGTCCCCACGGCCCCCATACCCCCAGAACTCCCATGCCCCCACTATGTTATAACCCGATGCCTCTATACCTCCCCATGCCATCCGGTTCATCCGTCCCCAACCGTCCCCATGGCGCGGCACGGCATGCGAGCAGCAGGACGAGGAGGGCGGGCTGGCCACGCAGACGCTCAAGGAGGTGGTGTCGGCTGCCAAGAAGCAGATGCAGCTCTCCAGGTCGCTGCAGGTTGCCCCACCACCCTGCTGCCCTTCTCCCTGCGCGCGCCTGCTCTGTGATCGCCGTCCACCTTGCCTCTGTGATCGCCTTCCACCTTGCCTCTGTGATCGCCTTCCACCTTGCCTCTGTGATCGCCTTCCACCTTGCCTCTGTGATCGCCTTCCACCTTGCCTCTGTGATCGCCTTCCACCTTGCCTCTGTGATCGCCTTCCACCTTGCCTCTGTGATCGCTTTCCACCCTGGCTCTCACTGCATGCACGCGCAACACCTCCGCCCACTCTCCCTCGCTCTTGCGCACCTCGTTTCCCTAAACGCAAGGCGATGGGCAGCAAAGAGCACGGAGCATGCTTTCGAATCTCGCCGGACATGGTTTTGGGACTAGGAAATGTTGCGCTGCCTCTCTGTTGCGCTGCCTCTCTGTTGCGCTGCCTCTCTGTTGCGCTGCCTCTCTGTTGCGCTGCCTCTCTGTTGCGCTGCCTCTCTGTTGCGCTGCCTCTCTGTTGCGCTGCCTCTCTGTTGCGCTGCCTCTCTGTTGCGCTGCCTCTCTGTTGCTCTGTGGCTCTCATCCCCCGTTTCTTCTGTGCTCCTTTTGGTCAACTGCAACTTCCCTCGCGGTCCTCTCATCACTCCCTACCCGCCCCGTGCTCTCTCTTGCGCCCCGTGCTCTCTCTTGCGCACGTACCCTGTCGTTTGACCGGGGCGTCTCCCCCCCGCCGTGTGTGCTTGTGGCGGGGCAGGGCACGGTGGAGGGGCTGGCGGAGCGCGTGGAGGCGCAGGCGCAGCTGCGAGGCACAGAGGCGTCGCCACAGGTGGGGGGGAGGGGGGAGTGCAGGGCGGTGAGAGCAAGGTGCAAAAATACGGTAATCGTATTATACGGGACGTTTAATACGGCCGTAATTTTCGGCAAATTTATGAAAAAAACGCCGTTTTTTTGTTTGACAAGTTTTTTTTTTTTTTTTTGGGCGGATCCACGCGCATAACAGATCCGCACATTTTGCCGGGCGAAATGCGAGATCTGCGCATTTCGGCGGGCGAAATACCAGATCCGCGCATGCCGCCCGTCGGAACGCGAGGTTCGTGCATTTTGGCTGGCAAAATGGCAGATCAGCGCATGTCGGCCGTCAAAACGCGAGATCCACGCATTTCGGCGGTCGAAATGCCACATCCGCGCTTTCTGGCGGTCATTTCACACCGTTTCTTGAAAATTCGGCCAAAAAAACGACCGTTTTTTTGCACCACCCTCAAAATGGCACTTCTTACCGTTTTTTATCGTATTATACGGCCGAAAACTTCAGTACCGTACCATACGGTCAAATTTTGAAAAAAACGCCGTTTTTTTGCACCTTGGGTGAGAGGGAGGGGGGAGTGCAGGGCGGTGAGAGGGAGGGGGGAGTGCAGGGCGGTGAGAGTGAGGTGGGAGTGCAGGGCGGTGAGAGTGAGGTGGGAGTGCAGGGCGGTGAGAGTGAGGTGGGAGTGCAGGGCGGTGAGAGGGAGGTGGGAGTGCAGGGCGGTGAGAGGGAGGTGGGAGTGCAGGGCGGTGAGAGGGAGGTGGGAGTGCAGGGCGGTGAGAGGGAGGTGGGAGTGCAGGGCAGTGAGAGGGAGGTGGGATTGCAGGGCGCTGAGCGAACAACAGAGATGGAGACAGGTAGATGCAGAGCCATTGAAACGCCAGCAGAGGCAGACATGGGTCGTGGGGATGATGCTGCACCTGGCGATGCACGCCACAAGTGGTCTGGTCGCTGTGTCACATGCATGCCACAAGTGGTCGCTGTGCCACATGCATGCCACAAGTGGTCGCTGTGCCACATGCATGCCACAAGTGGTCGCTGTGCCACATGCACGTGCGGCAGCTGGCATATGGAGATCGTTTGTGGAGCTCGCTCCCACTCAACAGCCCTCCTCTCTGTCTCCCCAGTCATTCTCTCAGCACGCACATACCTTACTCGCATTCCCATCTCCTCCCATCGCCACCCTCACAGCACTCTGGTGCTTGCCTGTGCGCCTCACTCTGCCCCCACCAACCCCCCTCTCCCCCCGCGCGCTCCCCCCAGGAGGAGAAGATCCTGGCGGTGCTGAAGGCGCTGGTGGCGCATCTGAGGGCCAAGGAGAAGGCAGGCCTCGTGGACGCCGTGGCGCAGGGGCAGGTGAGAGGGGGGCTGTGGCGCAGGGGCAGGTGAGGGAAAGGGGCAGGTGAGGGAGAGGGGCAGGTGAGGGAGAGGAGAGAGGGGCAGGTGAGGGGCGAGATAGAGAGGGGCAGGTGAGGGAGAGAGAGAGGGGCAGGTGAGAGGCAGGGGGCAGTGGTGCAGGGGCAGGTGAGGAGAGAAAAGCGGGCAGATGAGAGAGAGGGGCAGTTGAGAGAAACAGTGGGAGCAGAGGTTGACTGCGGGCAGTGATGGCGAGTGCAGGTGAGGCGCACAGTGCTGGGACGGCCTTGCAGGTGCATCCGCACTCGTGCATCCGCACCTGTGCATCTATGAGATATACTCACTGTTGTGCTAGTCAACGTTTTCTGCTCCACCTACCCATTAAGTTCTCTAAGCTACCCAGTAGGCTCCTCAGCTACCTGGTAGGCTCGTCAGCCTACTGTAAGAAACCTTTCCCAGCATCTCACCCCCACAACCTGTCCCAGCATCTCACCCCCACAACCTGTCCCAGCATCTCACCCCCACAACCTGTCCCAACATCTCACCCCCACAACCTGTCCCAGCCGTTCATTTCTTACCCACAACCCCCCTCCCCCCTCCCCCTTGTCGCAGCGGCGCATGGAGGGCGTGCTTGGGTCGCTGGTGGCGGAGGTGCGCAACAAGACGTCGTTCCTCAACCTGTTGCGCGCCGTGCGCGCGCAGACCGCCATCGTCGCCAAGCTCGGCACGCGCATCGCCAGCCTCGAGACTCGCGTGCTGCCGCCCACGGCCCTCGCCACCAAGGACGGCATGGCCCTTGCTGCTGCTGCCGGCGGCGCTGGCGCTGGCGTGGGCGGCGCGGAGGCGTCAGTGGTGGTGGCGGCGGTGACGGAGACGGCGAGCGGCATGGCGGTGGTGGTGCGCGAGGTGCAGCGGCAGAGCGAGGCGGTGCAGGAGGTGCAGGCGCTGCTAGAGGCCAGCCGCGGGGCCGACACGGTGCAGCTGGCCGTGAAGACGCACGCGGCGCTGCACGACCTGGTGCTGGCCGTGCGGCAGCAGGGCAAGCTGCTCGTCAGCCTCGACGGCCGCCTCGCGCACATCGAGGGCCACGTGGGGGGCGCGGCGGGGGCCGGGGGGCAGGGCGATGGCGATGTGGCGCGGCTGGAGAGGGCGGTGGCGGCGGAGGCGGAGGGCAGCACGGACGTGCTGAAGGCTGCGGAGGAGGTGATCGGGGGGATGCAGGGCGGGCAGGCGCACGCAGGGGGGCAGCAGCAGGAGGGGCAGGGGGAGGAACAGGAGAAAAACGAACAGGGGCAGCAAGAGGGGCAGCAGGGGCAGCAGGAAGGGCAGCAAGCAAGTAATGAAGATTTGGCAGGTGAGCTGGTATTGCTGGTGGCGGTGGGCAGGTAGGCAGTGGCGGCGATGGAGGGCTTGCGCCAGCCATGGAGGGCACAGCGGCAGCTGCGAGGAGCGGCAGGTGGAGTAGAGATGCAGAGTGCTTTTAGTTAACGGTAGCAAGCCGTTCACCACATGAGCAGTGAAGGATGAGGAGCATCATGCTTCTCAGGCACGAGCACGGGCGGAGCCATGCCCGCCTTGAGTGCAAGCCAGGGTAGGCTGGCTCTCGCTGCAGGGCACGAGGCGAGCCCAGCAACTGCCTGCCTCGGGGCCGCCCAGCCGAGGCGAGGCGGGGAATGACTCCTCTTGAGCCTCCCTTGGCTCGCTCCGTCAACGATCAGCCTGCCAGATCCGCGCCGGGGGGCATTTCGACCGCCACATGTGCTCGTCATTGACAAATTTTCCCGGCAGGCGCGCTGGTCGCAAATAGACATGGGCATGAGCTGAGCCTGGCTCGGTCGGCTCATTTGGGGTCGAGCCGGCTCGGCTCGGCTCGGCTCGAGCCGGGTCCTCAGGATCCCCGGCTCGGCTCGGCTCGTCAGGGGGGCTTGTGTGGGCTGTTAATTGGGGCCACGAGGTTTGGGGTCTCTAGTCTGGGGGATAATCCAGATTGTTTAGCTGATCGTCTGGTTCTACGTCTTACACAACTATCAGGAGGAGCTGCAGGTTTAAATAGGGCTGGCTGAGGTCGATAGACTAGGGCGGCAGGGTGAGGTTAGGGTTGGCAGACAAAATGGGCACGGGGGGGGTTGTCGATCTGGAATTTGACAGTCACGAAACCCCCCTTTCCCTAGCCGCGAGCCGGCTGGCTCGAAAACGAGCCAGCTCGAGCCGGCTCGACTCTGACTCGCCTGATTTCGGGTGCGCGAGCCGAGCCGGCTCGGCTCGAGTCGAGCCGGGTGCAAAAAAAAGAGGCTCGGCTCGTTTTTAAGGCGAGCCGAGCCGAGCCGAGCCAGGTGTGGCTTGGCTTGTGCGCATGTCTAGTCGCAAATGAGCCGCGAGGGGCTCACGGCTCGCGGAGCAGATTCGGCTCGGCTCGAGACGAGCCGAAGTTCCCGGAACGTGGCTGTGCTCGGCGCATCCATGAAACAAGCCGGCTTGGTCATCTTTTCGTGGCCAGTTCTCAACATGCGGAGTGCACGAGGTATGGTGAGTGGTAGAGATGTGTTGAATGCGAGAGGCATGTGGGGTGCAAGAGACATGTGAGGTGCGAGAGGGATGGTGAGTTTGAGAGGTATGGTGCTAAGTTGGAAAAAACGCTCGCTTTTGATTGCGTATTGCGTATTGCGTTTAAATGCATGGAAAATAAGTATGCTGCGTTTTTGGTCTGGATACGCCGAAATACGCACAGGCTGACCGGAAAAAAAAAAAAAAAAAATTTGCGATATTTTGCGCCTTGGAGAAAACAATTCTCGCCTTCGCACATCGCTCGAACTCAACTTTGTAAGAAATAGAGTTGAAATGATTAATTAGGAAAGGAGTCCAAGGCTCTATAAGTACATGGCAAAGTGAGAGTAGGGTTGAGCAAACTACCCGCCCGGGTCGGGTACCCGGTACCCGGACCCGCTTTTAGGGCGGGTCGGGTATCGGAAATCCTGAAAATTACCCGCCGGGTCGGGTCCGGGTTACCCGGGCCGGGTATCAATACCCACTACCCGAAATGCTACCCGACGTGTGGGGTAACGGGTACCCGACCCGGTCGGGTAAAAAATTACCCGAGGTCGGGTATTCCACCTAGACATGGGCGTAAGTCGCGCTGTGTTTTAGGTTTTGTGGCAAAACAGTTTTGGAGGTGAGGGGGGACGAGTGGAGCCCTACCTAGCCTAGCCCAACTTTAGGATGTCCACTAGTAGGTGGAGGGTAAAATTACCCGCTTTTCAGGGGGTCCAGGTCGGGTATACCCGGACCCGCCAGGCGGGTATTATAATACCCGCCTAAAAAAACCGGGTCCGGGTAAGGGTCCTGGGCATATTACCCGACCCGGACCCGACCCGAAATTACCCGACCCGAGGTCGGGTATGGCAAAACCGGGTCGGGTCGGGTAATTACCCGGTTTTGCTCATGCCTAGGTGAGAGTGATTGGATGAAGGAGGAATTGGAGGGAATCCCCATTGGGATCTCCGGAATCTCCAATTGGGTAATTGGAGATTGGGGGGATCACAATTGGGTGAGGTTGGGATTTGTGAGTACACCCCAACCCACTAGAACATTCATAACCTAAACTAGGATATAAAAGTACAAATACAAAAATTGTATTTGCAGTCTATTTCTAACACACCCCCATAGACTGCAAACTCGATCAAGGAGCACATAGCCCCATGGAACGGAGAAGGCGATGGTGGTCAGCCTTGCCGAGACCCTTGGTAAAGAGGTCGGCGAGGTTGCAATCTGAGGCGATGTACCGTACCGTCAGCTGGTCACTCTGAACAAGATCTCGGATGAAGAAATGAAGAAGTTCGATGTGCTTGGTGCGAGAGTGGAATACAGGATCCTTGGTGAGGTGAATGGCACTCTGGTTGTCACACCACAGGGTGGGCGACTGCTGGGGGTAGCCTAACTCAGCGAGGAGAAAGGAGAGCCAGCGTGCCTCTTGAGCAGCCATTGTGCCCGCGTAGAGCTCGGCCCCGCAGGACGACAGGGAGACTACAGAGGACCGAGTGGAGCGCCAGCTGATGACTTCGCTACCAAGAGTGAAGCAGTACCCTTGGGAGGAGCGTCTGTCAGTCTGGTCATCGGCCCATGAGGAGTCTGTGTATCCCTCGAGCTTGACTGGAGAGGTACCACCAAGAGTGAGGATGTGAGACTTAGTGGCTTGTAGATAGCGGAGGACCCTCTTGGCTGCAGACCAATGCAAGGCAGTGTAGCGTCCGGGGGAGACGTACCGAGAGAGGACACTAACCGGGTAAGCCAAGTCTGGTCGAGTGCACATCATGGCATACATGAGTGAACCGACTACCTCAGGGTACGGGTCCTTGCAGGCGTCACGAGAAGGAACTGGAGGGGCCGTGAGCTGATGCTGTAGTGGGAGTGGAGTGGAGACAGAGTTACTGGAGTCCATGTCGAACCGCTTGAGAAGGTTGTCGATGTAGGACTCCTGGGAGAGCGTGATCGTGCAAGCCTGGCGGTCACGAGTGATCTCCATCCCCAAGTAGTTCTTGAGGTCACCAAGATCCTTCATGAGAAGGGCGGAGCTGAGAGCAGACTGGATAGCTGCCATGTCGGCTGGATCTCTGGCGGCTAGAATGAAGTCGTCGACGTAGACGAGGATGTAGAAGGGCTCGGAGGAGTGACGAACGAAGAGACTGGAATCTGAGGCATAGGGATGGAATCACGTGCGAGGAGGACTTCCTTCACCTTGTTGTGCCACTCACGAGGAGCCTGCTTGAGGCCATACACTGGGCGCTTCAGCTTCCACACTGTGTTGGCAGGGTAAGTGCCAGGAAACCCCGGTGGGCGTTCCATGTGAACATCCTCCTTGAGCTGGCCTTGGAGAAAGGCGGAAGAGGCGTCCATGGACTTGATCTCGAAGTTGCCGCGAGCGGCTATATCAAGAAGAGCGCGCACAGTCGGGAGCTTGGCCGTGGGCGAGAAGATTTCGAAGAAGTCGAGATACTCCTTCTGGGTGAAACCCTTCGCCACGTATCGTGCCTTGAACAGTGGAGCTTCGCCTGGGAGTTGTTTGACTCGGAAGATCCATTTTCCGCCGACGATGTTGACACCGGAAGGGAGAACAACATCGTCAAAGCTGTTGTTGCGAATGAACGCCTCGTTCTCCACATCCATTGCTGCCTTCCACTCCTTCTTATAAGGCCCCGAGAGAGCTTCCTCTTTTGTGCGAGGAGTCGGAATGGTCGGGTTCTCGGTGAAGTTGAGGGAAGGGCAGTCAGTAATGTCCGGGAAGGTGTGAGAGAGAAATTGGCAGACCGCGTGAAGGTCAAACAGCTCCTCATGCCTGTCCTCCAGAAGTGCACGAGGGGGAATACGGATGGAGGGGACATCACCCCCGGTAGGAGGAGGCGGGTTGACCGAACACCGGATGGAGAAGGAGGCTGGTCCCAAGGCGAGAGGCGGAGCCGGTCCCTTGGAACGAGTGCGACTAGAGATCGGAGACGAAGGCGGCTGCGGTGGGACCGGAGGGACTGGACGCCTCCGATAGGAGACTGGTGAGCCGGGCTCGACGCGCGGGGAAGGCGGAGCAGGAGGAGGTGCCGCTGCGGAGGATACTGGGGAGGTCGGGTGAGACACGCCGGACGGAGAAGGCCTCGGAGAAGGGGCAGCGGCCGGAGGTGGGGCATCGAAGTCTGCCCAAACAAGCGTCGGGGGAGGTGGAGGAGGCTCGCCCGTGGTCGCAGCGTGGAATGGGCGTGTCTCATCGAAGACGACATCACGGCTGCGAATCAGCTGTCTGGTGATTGGGTTGAGAAATAAGTAGTCTGGGGAGTCGGAGATGTGCCCCAGGTACATGCAGGTCTGGGTTTTGGGACCAAGCTTGCCACCTTGCTTCCTGCGCGTGTGGGGGCTTAGCAACACATACGCGGTACACCCCCAGACGCGTAGAGAGCGGGCGGAAGGCGTGATCCCAAGCCAGAGAGCGGTAGGTGTGGTGTCGGTCCGATGGGGATGTGGATAAAGATTGTTGAGGAGTGCCGCATGGAAGAAAGCATATCCCCAGAGTGACCGTGGTGCGTTGGCGTGACTGAGGAGGCAGCGAGCGATCTGAACCAAGGTGTGGTTGCAGCTTTCTGCAATGCCGTTCTGCTGCGGGGTTTCGGGGAGCGTGAAGGTTTGCCGAATCCCTTGGGCCGCACAGAAGTTATCGAGTTTGCCATTGCGAAATTCTCCCCCGCCATCAGAATGGAGGCACTTCAGAGGAATGCCGAACGTGACTTGAGCCTGGCGCACCCACGCCATGATGACATCAGGTGCCTCCGCCTTGGTATGCAGGAGGTGCACAGAAACATACCGCGAGTGGTCATTGACTAGTGTAAGAAAGTACCGATGACCGACTCGGGATGCGACTGGAGCTGGGCCCCAGACATCCATGTGCACTAGGTTTAGCGGAGGAAGGGTGCGGCTGCTGCCTGAGCTTGCTCTTGGTACAGTCCAGGCAGGTGGGTGCAAGTGAGTCAGTTGGTGGAGGAAGCGCCGACGGGAGGCCAAGAAGAAGTTACTAGGAGAGCGGCTGCAGGGGCTTGCTCGGGGAAGACCATCCCCAACTGTTTGAGTTCACCATGAATGGACTGCACCTTGGTGACATAGTCCGCCGTGCCTGGCGAGTCCTCGAGCCGCACTTGGAACATGCTGGGGATGAGTATAGAAACTCCCACTGCAGTCTTGTTCAGGAAGCGATCTTCGAGGTAGAGCCAAATGGCGTTGGCAGACGGGTAGTTGTGGTAGGCTTTGACGAGTTCGGGAGGAGTGGTGCCCATGAAGACACTAATGACCGCACCATCGGCCTTCTCCCAATTCTTGTACTTGAGCAGTGCAGCAGCATAAACTGCTTCAGTGGCGGCATTAGCTGGATCGGCGGACCTCTCGGGTTTAGGAGGCTCTTTGCCGTCACCGATGTTGAGAAAGACGTCGGTGAGCTCGAGCCCCTTCACCTCGCGACTAAGGAGGTGCTTGTCGACACCATAGCGCCAAGCCTTGTAGTTGGAGCATGTGCCGTCCGGCTCGAGACGAAGGAGCGGGATCGGGTTGGCGAGTGAAGTGGTTGAGTAAGCCATTGTCGGTGTGCAGCGCGGCACTTTTGGAAATTGGTCGACGAGAATTGCTGAAAATCACTCTGACGGCTTTATCAAAATGTCACTAAGTAGGAAATGGCGTCGGCGAAAATTCGTTAAAACGCCGACTTGAAACTGAATCTGAGCCTATGTCTAACCCCGGACCCACACACCCCCCTACACACCCCCAGGCCCTGTCCCGCAGCTACACAGCTCCGCAACCAGCTCCGCAATCAGCTCCGCAACCAGCTCCGCAACCAGCTCCGCTCCGCTTCAACCTGTGTACCTGCTCTTGCTTGACGCGAGACGTTCGTGGAGGCGATTTCGCGAGGGGAGTTCGCCTATTCTGGCGGGGTCTGAGGGGAAACTCGAGAACGAGTTTTAAGAGATGGTCGAAATTGAGATTCGATCAAGGAGAACCGAGGAAGAAATCGACGACGAGAAGCGTGAAAGCTTCAGAGATGAGAAATTCAACGAGGTCGAGCGCGAAGGCGGTCGACGATGAGAGGCGCGACTGCAGAGTGGAGCACGTCGAAATTCCGACGACTCGAAACGAATGTCGCGACGATGAAGTGCGCGTAGCGCGGGCACGTAAAGATTAGGACATTGATCCGCGTGTGCGGATAGGTCGCTCTAATACCATGTAAGAAATAGAGTTGAAATGATTAATTAGGAAAAGAGCCCAAGGCTCTATAAGTACATGGCAAAGTGAGAGTGAATGGATGAAGGGGGAATTGGAGGGAATCCCCATTGGGATCTCCGGAATCTCCAATTGGGTAACTGGAGATTGGAGGGATCCCAATTGGGTGAGGTTGGGATTTGTGAGTACACCCCAACCCACTAAAACATTCATAACCTAAATTAGGATATACAAGTACAAATACAAAAGTGGTATTTGCAGTCTATTTCTAACAAACTTTGAGTTCAAATGTCGAACCCTAACCCCACCAGCCCCCCCTTTGAACCTCTGTCCACCCCTCTCCACCTCGTCACTTCCCAATCCCTCCCAACTCGTCCTTGAGACGAGTTGGCCTCAAACAGAGTCAGCTCTCCTAGCAAAAATTACTGCCATTTCAAAATTTTGATACTCATTCTCGCGGTTCCCTTTCTACCGTAGCTTGCGCGCCACCATGACTTCCAGCCCTACAGCATCACCCTGTATTTGTATAACATAGGTTGGATACTTCCCTCATGTCTGTGCATGGTTCGGCGTGACGTCGACCCATTCGGTGGCTGCAGTGCCTCCTTCGCTCACCCATTTCTCCTCCTGCTACATCGCCCCCCTCCTGTCGTTCCCCCTCAGACCCCAGCAAGTGGTCGCAGCATGCCTTCTCCGGCTCCCCCAGCTTCACTCGCTTCAGGTGCACCATGCAACCAGCTTAGGTGGACTGTATGTTTCTTCATGTGAGATGTGTGTTTGAATGGGTGGAGTGTAACGAATGCAAGTTCCAAGTGCGTGTGGGCGAGGGGCATGCAGCCAGCGGATGTGTTCTGCTCAAAGCTACGCCGCACATGCATCCTGCTGCAGGGAGCGCTGCAGCAGGGCATGCTAGCGCATCCACTCGCGCCCCAGCATTCACACCTTTATCCACCGGTGGCACACCCATGCACTCCACGCTTCTCCTTGTGCCCTTTGTTTCCATGCACCAGTGCTGTTCCCCTCACCCGTATCACCGATTTGTGTGTGCATCTCTCTGCCTCCCCCCCCAGTGGGTACCGCATGGGGGCGCGCAAGCTGGCAGCCGTGGGGTTTGGACCGACAGACCTGCAGCACACTCGTGCCGTGGGGGATTGCAGGTGACGAGAGGGGGGGTAGGTGCGTGACTGGCGCACTTGTGGCCACAAGCACCCCGGTGGCATGCACTGTTTCGCAGATGGAGTCATCCGCGTGACCGCGCCCCTCTCACTCTGCCCGTTTCAGATGCCCCCCCCTTTCTCCCATTGCCCCCCCCTTTCCCCCATTGCCCCCCCTTTCCCTCATTGCCCCCCCCTTTCCCCCATTGCCCCCCCCTTTCCCCCATTGCCTCCCCGCAATTTCCCTTTCCTCCCATCATCTCCTCTTCTCTCACCGCATGCAACCCCGTCAGTTGGCAATCCCCCGACGCCGCTCTGCCGTGCACGGCAGCGCTCACCTACTCCCTTTCGCCCAGCCCTGGCCGCCACAGCGAGGTGGTGGTCACGGCGTCCTTCGCCGCCGATGTGCCGCCCATGGGGGGCCATCTCACCGTCGCCATCGATGGCCAGCCCTTTGTCCTCTACAGGTATGGCGGCCCTCTGTCCTCTACAAGTATGGCTACACACCTCAACGTGGAAAGTCGATTTGTGCTGGATGGTTGGAGGGTGGGTGTAACAGTCTGAGTGATTAGGCTGCAAAGACAAGGACAAGCGGAGCATGTGGGGGCGACTTGGAGTGAACAGGTAAAGCATGATGGCATGTAGGGGTTGAGAGGCATGGTGATGGCACGTAGGGGTGAGAGGCATGATGATGGCACGTAGGGGGTGAGAGGCATGCTGATGGCACATAGGGGGTGAGAGGCATGCTGATGGCACGTAGGGGGTGAGAGGCATGCTGATGGCACGTAGGGGGTGGGAGGCATGCTGATGGCACGTAGTGTGAGAAACTGAAGTGATGATTGTATTAGGAAAGGAGTGGGTATACATAGGTGAGGAGTAGGAGGGGGGGTTTGGTTGGGAGGTGGCCACGATTATTGGGGACCCCAATAAGTTGAGTTGGCCAACTTATTGGGGTTCCAATAATCCTAGCCAAGATTATTGGTGGGTCCAATAATCGTGGTTGGGATTACTGGGGGTTCCAATAATTGGGAGCCCAACCAATTTGGGAACCCAACCCCCAACTTGGGTGTATACACCCTAGTGGGGTGCTTATAAGTACCTAAGACAATGAAACGATGTAGGCTAATAGAATGAAGGGAGAATATTCTAACACAACCCCTTAGCCTACAGAGTGCCATAAGTCTTGGCAAGGTGAGGAGAAGCAACCCCTGAATCTGGTATTCCCCTGTGAGGGAGGGGCAAGACCCAGAAGGCGAAGGAGAGTTGCATGGGGACGGCAAAGGAGGGCCTTGGTGAAGATGTCCGCAAGGTTGGCTGAAGAGAATCTTGCGGACGGTGAGGTGTCCAGTCTGGCCGAGCTCACGAACAAAGTAGTGGCGGAGCTCGATGTGTTTGGAGCGACCATGGAAAACGGCTTCCTTTGTGAGGTGGATAGTACTGGCATTGTCGCACCAGATGGTGGGACAGGGCTGAGGAGCATCCAGCTCAGCGAGGAGGAAGCTCAGCCACCGCGCCTCCTGGGCAGCCATGGTGACGGCGTAGAGCTCTGCTTCACAGGAGGAGGGAGCGATCGAGGAGGAGTGGGTGGAGCGCCAGGAAATGAGGTCGCTCCCTAGGGAGAAACCATACCCCTGTGAGTTGCGACGATCGGGCTGAGAATCCGCCCAAGAGGAGTCACTGTAGCTAGTGAGCTGAGGAGGGGTGGGACCACCCAAGGTGAGGACATAGTCCTTGGTGCCTTTGATGTAGCGGAGAACGCGCTTGGCCGCTTGCCAGCTCTCGGGAGTGTGTTTGCCTACGCCGACAAAGCGTGCCAGGACACTGATAGGGTAGGCAAGGTCGGGGCGGGTGCACATCATGGCGTAGATCAGGGACCCGACCAGCTCAGCGTAAGGACTGGTGGAGGAACCGTGGGTGGATGTCGGCGAGAGCTGGTGGTCGACTTGGAGGGGTGTGGACACGGGTTTGGCCGTGGCCATCTCGAAGCGTTCACGGACCTTCTCGAGGAAGAATGCCTGAGAGAGGGAGATGGTCTTGGCCGCACGATCGCGAGAAATCTCCATCCCGAGGTAGTTGCAGACCTCCCCCAGGTCCTTGCAGAGGCGCTTCTGCAGCTCATCCTTGACCTGTTGTAGGTTTGCTTCGTTGTCAGTGGCAAGAAGCATGCCATCGACATAGACGAGGATGTAGAAAGGGGAGGGGGAGGTGCGCGGGAAGAGGCATGAGGAAGCCTGGGAAGGGCAAAAACCAAGAGCACGGAGAGTGCTTGAGAGCTTGGCATGCCATTCCCGAGGAGCTTGCTTGAGGCCGTAGACCGGGCGGCGAAGTTCCCAAACAGTGTTGGGAGGGAAAGGGAGGTGCCAGCCCTCGGGACGCTCCATGAAGATGCGCTCATGGATTTCACCTTGGAGAAATGTCGTGGTGACATCCATCGAGTGCAGGATCATGCCGCGCCGGCCGACGAAGTCTAGTAACACGCAGACGACAGGGGGAGTGGCGGTCGGCGAGTAGGTGTCAAGGAAGTCATGGCCATACCGCTGCGTGAATCCTTAGGCGCAGTAGCGGGCCTTATAGACCGGGTTGTCGCTAGGGAGGAGCTTGACCCGAAATACCCATTTGCCCTTGACCACGGTGTGGTTGAGAGGGCGGGGTACGTCGATGAAGGTACCGTTGCGGACAAAGGTCTAATTCGCTTAGAGGACTGTCTTGCCCCAATGAGGGTGGTCGAGGCATGTCATAGCTTCGTGATAATCTCCCAGCTCGAAGATGATGGGCGCACCGGAGAAGACAAGTACTGGGGCGCCGGTCATGCTGAAGGCGACTGCTTGGGTGTTGGAGAAGAGGTGGAGGCAAAGAAATTCACCATGGAAGTCTTCGATGAGAGGGGAGAGAAAGGAGGAGGAAGGGAGGGTGGTGTTGCAAGTCTGCTGCGCAGCTGAGGGGGGAGGCTGCGACACTGCGACTCTGCGACTCGGCTGCACGGTTGCTTGACCGGGGCAACAGCTGCGGCGGATCCTGACGCTGCGGGTGCAGCGAGCGGGGCAGGCACTGGTGCGGCGGCGGGAGTTGCTGCGGCGGGTGCGGATGTGGAAGCAGAGGGTGCTGGAGCGAGTGCCTTTGCCTGAGGGAAGGGAGGGGCTAAGGGCGGACCGAGTATAAGGGCTGTGGCGAAGGACAAGGTGAGAAGACATCTGGGGGGGTAGAGGAGGAGGGGGAGGAGGGGGAGGGGGAGGGGGAGGGGGAGGGGGGAAGGAGGTGGAGGGTGAGGAGGTGGGGAGAAGGGAGAGGATGGAGCGGAAGCGGAGTGAGAGGGAGAGGGGGGGAGAACTGGGTCAAGGATGTCACCTGAGGAAGATGAGGAGGGAGCAGATTCGAGAGGAGGAGGTGCTGGGGGTGGGGGAATAAGAGGGAGAGGGGGGAGGAGGGGGGGGGTGGCAGTGTCAGAGGGGATGAGGGGGCGGGGAGGAATGTTGAGTGGGTCAGGTGAGGCAGGGGTGGTGTAGTACGGGGAGGATTCGTCAAAGATGACGTCTCGACTACGAATGAGGCGACCTGAGGGGGGATGAAGGAGCAGGTAGTCAGGGGAGGAGGTGTTGTGACCAAGGAATACACAGGGTAGACTCTTGGAGGCGAGCTTCCCTGCTGTGCGTGAGCGGTCGGCCGGATGTATGAGAACATACGCCCTGGAACCCTAGACCCGCAGGGGGGAGACATTCGGCTTAGTTGACGTCCACAGCTTGGTGGGGGTGGTGGAGGGGAGGAGTGGGTGGGGATACAGGTTAGTGAGGAGGACGGCGTGGAGAAGAGCATAACCCCTGAGAGAAGGCGGGCAGGAGGCGTGAACGAGAAGACACCTGGCGGTCTTTGTAACTTCTCGAACACGAGCCTGTGCCACGCCATTCTGCTGAGGGGAGTGAGGGAGGGTGTAAGTGTGGTGAATACCATGGGTGGAGAAATAGGAAGAGAGACGGTGATTGAGGAATTCACCGCCGCCATCGGAATGGAAGCGGCGAACTGGGCGACCGAAGTGGGTGCGCGCCTGCTCGGCCCAGGCGATGATAAAGGCCGGTGCCTCGGCCTTCGTGCGAAGGAGGGAGACCGAGGTATATCGTGAGCGGTCATTGACCAGGACGAGTAGGTAGCGGTGCCCTTGACGGGTGGGGGAGGGATTGGGGCCTCAGAGATCCATGTGGACAAGATCCAGGAGCTCTGGGGCGCAGGCAGGGTGAATTTTATGAGGAAGCTGCTTGAGCTTGCTCTGGATACATATGGTGCAAGAGGGGGCGGGGGTGGGAGGGAGTGGGGGGAGAGTGAGGGGAAGGCCATTGAGGAGGCCGGAGGCAACGGCCTTGTGGAGGGTGGCAAAGTTGGGGTGACCTAGGCGGTGGTGGAGGAGGATGGCAGGGTGTGTAAGATCACGACAATGTCCATGAGATGGGAGGGGGAGCAGGAGGGGCGGTAGGGGAGGTTGGGGGAGGTTGTGGAGGAAAGAGGGGAGGGGGGAGGGGAGGGATGGTGGAGGCAGTGTGACAGGCTGACGGACGGGGAGTGTGAAGGGTGTTCATGTGAGTGCGAGGACACATGGGAACATGGACGATGAAATGACCCGTGGATGAGTGAAACAGGTCACAGTGGGTGGCGTGGCCATGGTAGATTGTTGTGACCTCGGCCTGTTGAGGTGCACCTTGGGAGACGAGGTTAGTGCGAAGGGAGGGGACATGGAAGCCAGTGACTGAACGTGAGGGGAAGACGGGGCTGGGAAGAGTGGAGGTATGGCAGGAGGTGACCGAGAAAGTAGAATCGGCTCCAATGATGGTGGAGGGGTTAGGGAGGGGGGTGAGGGTACCAGCGTCACGAAGGACTATGAAGCTGGCATCGCTGTCAATGACAAACTCAATGGAAGGAGGGGTGGGGTGAGACACGGAGTACTGGAAGGAAGTTTCATTAATAGATTCAGGATACATTGGAGGAATAGCAGGAGAAGCATGGCTAACATGGTTGATGAAGCCAGGAGAGGGAAATGGGGTAAAGCCAGGAGGACCGGTGGGGGGTTTGCAAAGGAGTAGCAGGAGCAGAGAGGCCGGAGCTCCAGGCGGAGGGAGGGGAGGGCTGCTGCTGAGACTGTTGCAGCTGCTGCAGGAGCTGCTGCTAGGACTGCTGCGACTGCTGGGTCTACTACGGCTGCTGAGTCAGCTGCGGCTGCGGGGACGGAAGGAGGGGCGTGACTTGCTGGAGGATCTGTGGAGGGAGGTGCTGTGCGAGGATGTGGTGGAGAGAGGTAGAGGAGGGCTGATAGGCGGGGAGGGTACGAACATCAAAGGGAGTGGGAGATGGAGTGATAGCGGACCAGCAAGGGGGCGTGCCCGTGTTGCCTCGATCAAGCCACTCATCAGTGAGGGCCTTGAAGCATGTGGTGGTGGCATGGGGGGTTTGGAGGCAGCGCTTACCCTTGTTGGGACCGTTGCGGATGAGATACTGACACGGGGAGAAGCTGCAGGTGCTGCTGGAACCACTCCTACCCCCGCGCACTCCACTGCGCCCCCCGCCACGTCCACCACCCAATCGTCCCGCCGAAGTACGGCCACAGCCAGCACCACGTCCTCCTTTTGCTTGGGCAGCATGAGCCGTCGGAGGAGACTGGCGATGAAGCTCCGCTTCAGTTTTCAGAATCCATGCGGCTACATAGACGGAGTTGGGTGGGAAGCTGGCGTGGACCTCATTGAACGCCAAGCGACGGGCTTCGTACATGGGTGTGAGGCCGTCGAGGAGGCGGCAAACGATGTGGGAGTCAGGAAGGGGAGAGCCACAATCGGCGAGACGTTTAGCAGTGGTGAGGAGGCGGCGCGTGAAGGAGAGGGCGTTGGGGCAGGAGTCGAGGTTGATGTCCAGGAAGGCGCGGTGGAGCGCTAGGAGAGAGTTGGTGTCCTGGAGGTCATAGGCGGCACATAGCTCTTTCCAGAACTCGGGAGCAAAGGAGGGGGTAATTTCGCGTTTGAGGGAGGAAGGAACGCATGCAGACAGGATAGCGAGACATTTGCAGTTGACAACGTTCTAGGCAGAGTGGCGATGACGGTACTCACGAAAGTCGTCCGCATACTTGGCCGTGGCGTCCTTGTGCTGCTGGAGAAGTGTGTTGGCAGCGTCGTGCGCAGCTTGCTTTGCGCCATACGCGTGCCGGAGGAGAGTGTACTCCGCAAAGTCCTTGTCATACTGGTGTTGCACGCGAGCCCAGCGATCAGGGTCGTCGGTGTAGACCAGTGGGGAGGGCTTGGTGGGGGCCGGTCCCGAGGAGGCCGGAGGTGGGGCAGGAGGTGAAGGGGAGACATCAGCAGGACGCTCTAGGGGCTGCCCTGCGTCAGTGCCAAGGAGAATGTCGAGGAGGCAGTAGTCGTTGATGATTGCGGATCCGAGGACATTGGTGAAGCTCTGGGCAAAGGTAGCCCAGTTGACAGGGACGGCGTCGTCGATGAGCTCGAGGGCGTCGATGGTGGAGATGTCGACGGCAAGTGCTGCGGTGGTCATGGTGCAATTGCGGGTGCTGCTGCTGTTGCTGCTAGGGATGAGGGGAGAGGGGAGAAGGAGGAGGGGAGGGGGCGGAATACGGCTGCTGCTGCTGATGGCGCAGCTGCTGCAGATGAGGCGGTTGCTGCTGCTGGTGGGGGGAAGAAGGGGAGTAGGAGGAGGTGGAGGGGGGAGATGCGGCTGCTGCGGCTGATGAGGGGAGTGAAGAGGAGGTGGAGGGCGGTGGAGATTGCTGCTGCGGCTGCTGATGCGGCTGCTGCGGCTGATTGGGGGAGGATGCGGCTGCTGCTGTTGGTGGGGAAGGAGAGGAAGGGAGGGAGGAAGGGGGGAGGAGGAGAGGAAGGGAGGGAGGAAGGGGAGAGGAGAGGAAGGGAGGGAGGAAGGGGGGAGGAGGAAAAAGGCGGGTGCGCGGAGCGCAGCTCTTAAGTCGCCGTAGGCGCGAATGGCGACGGCCGGCGCGGATGGTGACGATTGGACGCTGTGGACAGTTGCGTGCGGTGCGCGCTGGCACAGAGGTCAGCCCGACCGAATCCTGCTTGTTAGGCGAGGGCGCTGGGACTGCACAAAGGGGGAGGAGGCGACGGAGTGCGGAGGAGAAGGCGTGTCGAAATATGGCGGGAGGGCCGCCTCGAGATGGTGCGGGAGCGCCGCATCGAATTTGCGGCAGAGCGCCGCGTCGAAATGCGGCCGAGCGCCGCGTCAAAATGCGGCCAAGTGCCGCGTCGAAATGCGGCCAAGCGCCGTGTCGAAATGCGGCCAAGCGCCGCGTCGAAATGCGGCCGAGCGCCACGTCGAAATGCGGCTTGGTGCCGCGTCGGAATGCGGCCGAGCGCCGCGTCGAAATGCGGCCAGGCGCCGCGTCGAAATGCGGCAGGAGCGCCGTGTCGAAATGCGGCAGGAGCGCCGCGCGAAAACAGCGGGGACTAAGGGCGCGGGGAGGGGCGCATAAGGGCGCGGGGAGGGGCGCTTAAGGGCGAGAGGAGGGGCGCTTAAAGACGCGGAGAGGGGCGCTAAGGGGCGCGGGGAGGGGCGCGTTGGGCGCGAGGTGGTTAGGGATTAAACGACGAAGAGGCGTGAGCCATAAGCTCTGAAACCTTGTGAGAATCTGAAGTGATGATTGTATTAGGAAGGGAGTGGGTATACATAGGTGAGGAGTAGGAGGGGGGGTTTGGTTGGGAGGTGACCACGATTATTGGGGACCCCAATAAGTTGAGCTGGCCAACTTGTTGGGGGTCCAATAATCCTAGCCAAAATTATTGGTGGGTCCAATAATCGTGGTTGGGATTATTGGGGGTTCCAATAATTAGGAGCCCAACCAATTTGGGAACCCAACAAGGTTGGGAACGGAACCCCCAACTTGGGTGTATACACCCTAGTGGGGTGCTTATAGGTACCTAAGACAATGAAACGATGTAGGCTAATAGAATGAAGGGAGAATATTCTAACACGTAGGGGTTGAGAGCCATGCTGATGGCACGTAGGGGTTGAGAGGCATGCTGATGGCACGTAGGGGGTGAGAGGCATGCTGATGGCACGTAGGGATTGAGAGGCATGCTGATGGCACGTAGGGGTTGAGAGGCATGCTGATGGCTCGTAGGGGGTGAGAGGCATGCTGATGGCATGTAGGGGGTGAGAGGCATGCTGATGGCATGTAGGGGGTGAGAGGCATGCTGATGGCACGGTTTAGGCATGGGCAACGGCTGAGATCCAGGAGGCTCAGCGCGAGCCAGGGTAGGTGCGTGTGCTACCATGGCCCAGCGGGCTAGGTGCGTGGCTGGAGGCTCGTGGAACGTGGACAAGCTGGGGGTTGGCTCGAGTCAAGCTGCTCAAACCACACCGCCCAGCTCGCGAGGCTCACCAGGGTTTAGCCCGCCAGATCCGCACCAGCTTCGCCTGCCAGTCCGCCACGGAAGCATGTCAATTGCACACCCAGCTCCTCCACAGTTTCTTTCACTTCTAACCGTCCGCATCCATGTGCATCATCGTGCTTTTCCTTTCGCCTATAAACATGAACTGTTCTCATTTCTCTCGCCTCATCCATACGCCACCCTCCCCCAGTGAGCACCCAAACCAGCATGTCTCGCTCGACCCACCCGCCTCTGACTTTCCCGCCGAGGTGCTCGTGTGCGCCCTGCCGCCCGAACCCGCCCACCCCGTGCCACTGCGCTCCCTTCGCGAGTTCCTTGAGTACTACCGCCTGGCGGGGGCGGCACGGATTGTCCTGTATGACAATGGGGCATGGCAGGAGGGCAGCGTGGGGGAGGAGGTGAGAGGCGAGGTGGAGCGGGGCGAGGTGGTGGTGGTGCCGTTCCAAGGGAGCCGCGACCACGAGCTGCACCGCCACGGCAAGGTGAGGGGCACCGCCACGGCAAGGTGAGGTGCACCGCCATGGCAAGGTGAGGTGCACCGCCACGGCAAGGTGAGGGGCACCGCCACGCAGGGTTTAAAAAAACGGCGTTTTTTTCATTTTCAGGCCGTTTGTTACGGTACCGTATTTTTCGGCCGTTTTATTCGGTATAAAACGGTTGAAGATATCTACTTTTTTGTAAAAGAAATCGGCCGATTTTTTCAAAAAAATAGTTAAAAATGCTGGCGAAATGCGCCGATCTGGCATTACGCCAGCCGATATGCGCGGATCTGGCATTTTTCCTGCTAAAATGTGTTGGATCCTGCGTTTTGGTGGACGAAATACACAGATCTGACATTTCGCCCACTAAAATGCGCGGATCTGGCATCTCCCCGCCAAAATGTGCGTGTCTCGCGTTTCGATGGACGGAATGCGCGGATCTGGGCAGACGTTTCGGCTTTCTACGATTTTTTTTATTTTTTATTTTTCTTGGAGTGTCCGATTAAAAATTCGGCGTTTTTTTCCCAAAATCACTGAAAAAAACGATCGAATAAAACGGCCTGCCGAATTTTTTCACCTTGCCGCCACAGCAAGGTGAGGGGCACCGCCACGGCAAGGTGAGGGGCATGGGCATGGTAAGGTTAGGGGCACATATTTGGTAGCATGAGAAACAAGGGCACGGCGGCGCCATGAGCTTACGGGGTGGGTTGCGCCGGCCGGTATGGGAAGGTCGGAGCACGGGCGGGAACACAAGGTGCGCAGCACGGGGATGGCACTGCGAGCCTTGGAGCCTCTCATACTCTCTCCCTCTCATTCTCTCTCCCTCTCATACTCTCTCCCTTCTCCCCCCTTCCTCCCCAGACCCTAGCCCAGCACGACTGTGTGTGGGGCGCGGCGTTGTCAGCGCGCTGGGTGGTGCCCGCCGAGCTCAACGAGTTCCTCTTCGCCGGCGCCATGCCCGCCGCGCTGCCCGCCTTCCTCCACGCGCACGCCTCTGCGCCCTTCCTCTCGCTGGGGTCGCTGTGGTGGGCGTCCGCCAAGTGCTCGCTGGACTTCCCTGCGGGCGACCAGGGCGGCGACAAGTTCACGTTGGAGCGCATGGTGTTCCGCTGGCCGTGGCCCGTGTGCCACGACACCACTGCCTTCCCTGATGCCAACCTCTGCCTGGGAGAGACGGGGTACCGCAAAGCCATCGTGGACCCCAGGAAGGTGAGGCAAAGCCATCGTGGACCCCAGGAAGGTGAGGGAAAGCCATCGTGGACCCCAGGAAGGTGAGCCAAAGTCATCGTGGACCCCAGGAAGGTGAGGCAAAGTCATCGTGGACCCCAGGAAGGTGAGGCAAAGTCACTGCGGAGTCGAAGAAGTTGAGGCAAAGTCACTGCGGACTCGGAGAAGGTGAGGCAAAGTCACTGCAGACTCGAAGAAGGTGAGGCAAAGTCACTGCAGACTCGAAGAAGGTGAGGCAAAGTCACTGCGGACTCGAAGAAGGTGAGGCAAAGTCACTGCGGACTCAAAGAAGGTGAGGCAAAGTCACTGCGGACTCGAAGAAGGTGAGGCAAAGTCACTGCGGACTCGAAGAAGGTGAGGCAAAGTCACTGCGGACTCGAAGAAGGTGAGGCAAAGTCACTGCGGACTCGAAGAAGGTGAGGCAAAGTCACTGCGGACTCGAAGAAGGTGAGGCAAAGTCACTGCGGACTCGGAGAAGGTGAGGCAAAGTCACTGCAGACTCGAAGAAGGTGAGGCAAAGTCACTGCTGGCTTGAGGAAGATGAGGTGAGGTGCGGCCAGGAAGATGAGGTGCGGCCAGGAAGATCCATTGTGGATCCAAGGAAGAAGCGGCCGGGGCGAGTTTCAGTTCTCTTACAATTTCGTACGATGTTCGGTCGTAACTTAGGTTCGTGGTTCGAGAAATCTCTGGTCATCTGAATTGTGAGCTCATTACTGAAGTACGCCAGAGTGCTGACTGAACGGCACGCGACAGTTCCACTCTATCGACTCAAATACAGCTCTAGACTCTTGTTACGATAACATAAATTTCAGGAGCACCTCGTCCGGTAGACATGGTACAAGGCGAGACAGCTCGGGCTTGGCTTGATCGTGATGGAGCCGGGGCACAGTCGAGCTGAGCCGGGGGCCAGTCGAGCTGAGCTGGGCCCCAGTCGAGCTGAGCCGGGGCCCAGTCGAGCTGAGCCGGGGCCCAGTCGAGCTGAGCTGGGCCCCAGTCGAGCTCAGCTGGGGCCCAGTCGAGCTGAGTTGGGCCCCAGTCGAGCTGAGCCGGGGCCCAGTCGAGGTGAGCCGGGGCCCAGTTGAGCTGAGCCGGGGCCCAGTCGAGGTGAGCCGGGGCCCAGTCGAGGTGAGCCGGGGCCCGGTCGAGGTGAGCCGGGGCCTTCAACCTCGAGCCGGTCATGCATTTGCCCAGCTCGGTTTGGCCTGGCATGGACTAGGATTTGGGGCGGTCTGGGGGGAATGGTTTGGTGCGGTCCTTGCACAGAGCGATGTCCAATGGGCGGCATGTGGAGTCTGTTGGTGGCGTGTGTGCTCGATCATAGGCTCCTAAACTAAGCTTTGTGGGTGGGGTTTAGGGCTAAAAACTTGGTGGGTGGTTGGGAAAGCGTAAATGAAGAGTCAGTGTTTTGCTTTCCCATTTGTGTTCTTTACCCCCTAATGCCCGAATGGCGTACTTCGACGAGCCGACTCAAGCCAGCTCCACCCCAGCTCCGGTCGTGCGGTGTGTCGAGCCGAGCTGACCTGAGATGAGCCGAGTTGGCTCGTCTTTCTGCCCATGTCAAGGTGGCAAAGCTTAATTTTGTATGAAGCAGCACGAGCTCACTCCATGAAACCTTAATGTAGTGCGAGTGTGGCAATGGTAGGAAGGGGATCGTCACTTGCCGCCTGGCTACTCCAGAGGCAAAGGCGCTTGTTCATCGTGCCATGGCTGATACGAAGAACGGCGTAAAATTGCTGGTGGAAGCCTTCTACAGGCTGGTAACGATGCTGCTGCTAGGTGGCGAGCAGCTACAGCATTGTGGAGGGTAGCAGCACGGGGTGGAAGAGGCAGGGGACACTCAGGACTTGTATGGATGGATGGGCGTCCCAAGTCACAAGGCACTCAGGACGTGTATGGATGGGCGTCCCAAGTCACAAGGCACTCAGGACGTGTATGGATGGGCGTCCCAAGTCACAAGGCACTCAGGACGTGTATGGATGGGCGTCCCAAGTCACAAGGCACTCAGGACGTGTATGGATGGGCGTCCCAAGTCACAAGGCATCAGGACGTGTATGGATGGGCGTCCCAAGTCACAAGGCACTCAGGACGTGTATGGATGGGCGTCCCAAGTTGCCCAACGAAGCGAGCGAGTCACCATCTCATGTGCCCAGCCCGTGTCCAATCCCTGTGTGCCAGGTGGAAGCCCTGGGTGCCTTTGAGGCGAGGGCGCTGCCCGATTGGGGTGAGGGTGAGGACGTGCGCACGGACGTGGCGGTGTACAACCACATGCAGGACCTCTTCGCCGACCCCTCCAAGTGGTGCTCCGAGCTCTTCAACGACGACCAGGTGGGGGGGAATGGCGGTTCCCAGTCCCATGGCTCCCAGGTGTGGGGGCATGGGGGTTCCTATGGCTCCCAGGTGTGGGGGCATGGGGGTCCCTATGGCTCTCAGGTGTGGGGGCATGGGGGTTCCTCTGTATTGGAGTTGGGTGATCTGGTCAGCACATGAGGGTTGAGCAAAGGGGTTGCGTGCAGGACGAAGGAGGCAGAGGCAAAGTGTAGTGCAAGGCTTTCCAACATTGCTATTGATGGACGGCATCATAATCAAAGATCATCGTCCGAGGGGAGTTTCCATTCACTTTCCCTTTACCGCCCACTTGAGCATGCACGTGCCTTGATCTCCCTGCTGTGCCCCCTGCTGTGCTCTGCACTGCCGTTCCCCTCTCTTCTTGCCGTGCCTCCTGCCCTGCTCCACCCTCCACGCCACGGTGCGTGCAGGGCCCTGACTGGTGGGTGAGGGACACGTACCTGCGGGACTACGGGCAGTCGCTCAGAGCCAATCACGTCTGCCACTTTAATAACGGCCAGGTGCGTGCATGCATGCATGTGTGCTGCTGCTGCTGCTGCTGTTGCCACTGCCGCTGCCGCTGCTGCTGCAACGCGCCTTCATCCATCCCGCGCATTCTCATGCTCTCCCACTCCCTCCAGTGTGCCTTAGCTCCTTCCTTGTGCTTCTAGTCCCCCCTTCACTGCCATTTTAGATCGTGTTCCCCATGCCTCCTGCAATTACATCTCACACTTTCACTCCTGATATTTGCCCGCTCACACATTCACCCCCTAGTTCAACCCCTCACATGCAGTCACACTCCCTTCACCCAATCAGGTTCAACCTCCCTTGCACATGCACTGCACTTGCTGACCATACCATACATACATGTGCCACTCCACCACACGTGTGCCACCAGCCATGCTCACTCATGGCATGCCATTGCACTCCGTGTCTGCTTACTCCCCTGCTCCACTCCCACTCGTCTTTCCAACTCTGCTTCACCCACCCCTTGCACTCCTCTTCCCCCCCTTCTCCACCTACCTCGTGCAGTGCAAGCAGCTGTCGTGACATCAAGCCACACTAGCTAAACTCCGTGGGTTCCAGTATCTACGTTTGCGCTGAATTCCCTAAAGAGATTTACTGGCATCTGCTTCTCTTTGCGATTGCTTGCTTCTCGAGAACTTTCTGTGGCATCTCATATCATGGTGCAGCAAGTAATAGCCTGTGCTCCAGGGCAGGGCTCCACATATCAGACGAAATCAGTCTGATGGTCTGAAAAGCAGACTCGTTTTTAAGGTTCATCTGATTTGTTAGACCACCCATTTTCTCTCGTCTGAACGTTAAGACGGCTGTTTAAATTTCGTCTGAAGAAATAGAATGCGTACATTTTCGCCTGAAACTGACAATTGTGGTTGGTAGATGATACATGAAAACTCCGAAACAGGCAAATTGTACTTGTTTGCCCACAACCCTGAAATTTCCTCAAAGTCACCAAACATGAGAGTTTCCCCCAACCAGGCCCCCAGTTTTCAGGCCATTTACCCTGATTCGGGATTTTTTCAGGGATTTTTTATGTACCAGCCCTGTCTTGCTAGGGTATTTTGTGCAACCTACCCTGATTTCTCAGCTTTTTTTTTTAAGGGAACTCTGACTGATCAGCAGTGTAACCGCTATGGACCCTGACGAGTCCGCCAGATATCGCGGTACAGCCCTGATTCCTGTAATAGCGGAATCTACTTCCCCCTCCCCCATATAGACCAGCGTCATTCAGCACTTGCAAATAACCTCGCGCGACAGAACGTGGCGGTTACCTGGCGGCACGGACAAGGGAACCAGCACATCGAGTTCATGCACGCAACCATCCCATATTGGCTGGCGTTTTCATCCCCACACGGCAACGCCCCTTCTGCTAGCGCCATTTCTTGCTCCCACCTACTTTTCCCCTGAACATTACTTCTCCTCATCATTCTGTGTCTGCGAGTCATTGCAGCACGCTGCTCGACTCGCAGACGCCATGGTCGAACCAGGCGACCCCGACGAGCCTGACAGTACTCGGCACCTGGACTCTAACACGGGTCTAGACTTGTTACACTCCACCCTCTCAAGCCTGACGCGTATCCCGCCTAGGGTTAGGAGCGCCGTGCATAGGCCCGCCTCTCAGCCAGCTGGCGGTTCTGTAGGTGACGCTGCGGCTGGGTCTAACAGCGACCCCACTGCCGGCCCCTCCACTGCTGAACCCGAGATCCCAGGTACTACGGCTGGTACTCCGGCTAAGCGCTCCGGTCGTTACAGACAGGCCACTCTTCCATTTGCTCGCCCGAAGATGACGGGAAACGAGGCAACCGGGGCGCCTGATTCTGACGTGGAGGACGATGAAGATGATCCTCCCTCCGCCACCAAACCCATGCGTTCAGCAGACGAGCAGTATGCGGATGCACAGCGCCGCTACAACACGAAGTGGCAAGACGAGTTCCCATGGCTCCTCCTTGAAAAAACGCCCGATGGACTTCCTGCCTTCAAGTGTTCCGTGTGCATCGAGCATGCAGGTCTGAGTGGCAAGACCAGGCGACGTGGCGGCGAGAGGTAAACAATGACAAGAGAGAGGCAACCAGCTCATGAAAGAGGTAAACAGTGACATGAGAGAGGAAAACAACGACATGAGAGGGGTAAACAGCGAAATGAGAGAGGTAGCCAGCGACATGAGAGAGGTAGCCAGCGCCATGAGAGAGGTAACCAGCAACATGAGAGAGATAAACAGCGACATGAGACAGCTAACCAGGGACATGAGAGAGGTAAACAACGACATAAAAGAGGTGAACAGCGACATGAGAGAGGTAAACAGCGACATGAGAGAGGTAAACGGCGACATGCGAGAGATAAACAGCGACATGAGACAGGTAACCAAAGACATGAGAGATGTAACAGCGACATGAGAGAGGTAAACAGGGCCATGAGAGATGTAAATACCAACATGAGAGAGGTAAACAGCGACATGAGAGAGGTAACCAGCAACATGAGAGGGGTAACCAGCGACATGGGAGATGTAAACAGCGACATGAGAGAGGTAAACAGCGACATGAGAGAGGTAAACAGCGACATGAGAGAGGTCAAGAGCAACATGAGAGAGGTTACCAGCGACATGAGGGATGTAAACAGCGACATGAGAGACGGAAAAAGCGACATGAGAGAGGAAACCAGCAACATGACAGAGGTAAACAGAGACATGAGCGAGGAAAACAGCGACATGAGAGAGGTAAACAGCGACATAAGAGAGGTAAACAGTGATATGAGAGAGGTAGCGACATGAGAGAGGAATACAGCGACACCACAGAGGTAAACAGCGACATGCAAAAGGTAACCAGCGACATGATAGAGGAAACCAGCGACATGAGAGAGGTAAACAGCGACGTGAGAGAGGTAAACAGCGACATGAGAGAGGTAAACAGCGACATGAAAGGGATAATCAGCGACATGAGAGAGGTAAACAGCGACATGAGAGAGGTAACCAGCAACATGAGAGAGGTAACCAGGGACGTGAGAAAGTTAAATAGCGACATGAGAGAGGTAAACAGCGACATAAGAGAGTTAACCACCGACATGAGAGAGGAAACCAGAGACATGAGAGAGGTAAACAGCGACATGAGAGATGTAAACAGCCATATTAGAGAGGTAAGCAGTGACATGAGAGAGGTAAACAGCGACATGAGAGAGGTAAACAGCGACATGAGAGAGGGAACCAGCGACATTAGAGAAGTAACCAGCGACGTGAGAGAGGTAAACAGCGACATGAGAGAGGTAAACAGCGACATCAGAGAGGTAACCAGCTCATGAGAGAGGCAAACAGCGACATGAGAGAGGTAAACAGCGACATGAGAGAAGTAAACAGCGACATGAGTGAGGTAAACAGCGACATGAGTGGGGTAAACAGCGACATGAGAGAGGTACACAGCAACATGAGAGAGGTAAACAGCGACATGAGAGAGTTAAACAGCGAAATAGCAGCGACACCAGAGAGGTAAACAGCAACATGAGAGGGGTAAACAGCGACATGAGAGAGGTAAACAGCGACATGAGAGAGGTAAACAGCGACATGAGAGAAGTAAACAGCAACATGAGAGAGGTAAACAGCGACATCAAAGAGGTAACCAGCTCATGAGAGAGGTAAACAGCGACATGAGAGAGGTAAACAGCGACATGAGAGAAGTAAACAGCGACATGAGTGAGGTAAACAGCGACATGAGAGGGGTAAACAGCGACATGAGAGAGGTAAACAGGAACATGAGAGAGGTAAACAGCGACATGAGAGAGTTAAACAGCGAAATAGCAGCGACACCAGAGAGGTAAACAGCAACATGAGAGGGGTAAACAGCGACATGGGAGAGGTAAACAGCGACATGAAAGAGGTAAGCCGCGACATGAGAGAGGCAACCAGAGACATGAGACATGTAAACAGCGACATGAGAGAGGTAAGAAGCGACATGAGTGAGGTAAACAGCGATATGAGAGATGTAAACAGCGACATGAGAGAGGTAACCAGCTCATGAGAGAGGTAAATGTTATAATCAAAATAGACTCAGATGTGCCTAAAATGAGAGATAGAGTGCACAGTCGGATTTCCGTCAGACGGCTTCAAATATTGATACCAATCTGATGTGTTCCTTAAACGGTGATCTGTAAAATGGATCTGGAGCGCGTTGCTGTCGCGTATCAGCAGCAAGTTGAATCATGAAATTCCATGAAGATATGACGATGCTATGGTGGTTTGAATGGCAAAAGGTATAGCAGCAACAATTGTTTAAGAATGCACAAATTTGGCAAGAAGAATCGAGATTGCGATAGTTCTCAGCCTCTACAAGCCCCAAAAGCCAAGGTCCAAGTTGGTGGTACAGCATCGCAGTGTCCCCAACCACGAAGGGATTCGAAACAATCGCAACAAGGGGCTGGACCAAGTGAAATGTAATACGACATGAAGTAGCATTACGAGTTTCACTATTTCAATATTTATCCACTTCTCTTGGGCTTGAAATCTTGAGCTCTTGGTCTTGATTCTGCAAGATAAATTCTTCTTGAGTTGATGAGGGCTTGCTGCACACACCTGCGATGCGATGGACACTTCACACTCGACAAAATAGAAAAACACATGCGACACGCAAACGACGACTTGACATGCGAGTTGTGAAAACTCGCTAATGTCTTGACCGACACAAACCACATTGTGATACACCATTCAAACACATTCACAAGCACTAGATAGCAATGATATAGACTCACAAGTTATTCCATGCCATGCATGCACACACACAAATAAGGACGACAAGCCGAGTGCAAGCCATAGGGTTGCACCAGCAAACTCCTCCTCGGATTGTTGGCCTTAGAATCTGCTGGCCTTAGAATCTACTCTCCTTAGTTCAGAGCCATCCTAGCAAGCTTGCAACACTTCCAATGCTGCTGGTCATCATGTCAGCAGGCTCTTGGTCATCATGTCAGCAGGCTGCGCCGTCGTCTTCACGTAGTGCAACTCCACTTCACCCGCGGTTACCATGCTCCTCACCCAATGCCACTTCACCTTCATGTGCTTGGTAAGGCCATGACGTACGGGGTTTTTAGCCAATGCAATAGCACCCTGGCTATCACAATAGAGTAGGGTAGGTCCTTGCTGCTCCTCCCCCAATTCAGCTAGCGAACGCCGCTGCCACACAACCTCTCTTATGGCACGGAAGAGTGCCATGTACTCGGACTCCACCGAGCTCAATGCTTGGTCCACTTGTTTCTTGCTCTCCCAAGCTGTTGGGCCTCCACCAACACAGCAGATGAATCCTCTCACACTTGTCATATCCTCTAGTTCTGATGCCCAAGATGCATCAGAGAAGGCGGTGAGAAAGAGCCTCCCGGGTTCGACTCCATCCGCACCCTTTTGACGCCTTTCTGCCGCCGCGGAGTATTGCAGTCCAACAGTTGCTGTTTGGCCAAGGTACTTGGCCACTCTCTCTCCAGCTGCTACCTGCTCTTCATTAGGGCATTGGACAATCCTAGCCAGCTGTTCGGTAGCAAAGGCTGCATCCGGCCTTGTGTGAACGGCCGCATACATGAGGCTGCCCACCAAGGAGTGAAAACGGCGCCTCTCCTCTTCACCAACACTTTCCTCCGCTGGTCTTTTCACACACTTGAACCACGAGGGTAGAGGAGTAGCCACATGACCTTCATTCTTCCCAAAGTTTGCAACCAAGGCCTCCAAGTACTTCTTTTGATGCACTCGCATGCACCGCTTCTCTACATCTCGCTCAATGTGAAGGCCAAGGTAGTAGTTGACGTCACCAAGGGTCTTGCACTTGAACTTGTCTTGAAGCTTCAGCATCACCTCCTTCACAAGGTCAGAGGAGGGTGAGAACATGAGGATGTCATCCACATAAACCACCATGAAGCTCCTCTGCTCCCCCTCGCCAAGCATGAACAAGGATTGATCGGCTGTTGAGGGAGTGAAGCCGATCGCCTCCAAGACTTCCCGCAGCTTGATGTACCATTGCCTAAGGGCTTGCTTGAGGCCATAGAGTGCTTTCTTCAGCTTCCACACTCTGCCACTCCCATCATTGTACCCCTCTGGCTGCTCCATGTAGGTCTCTTCCTCCTAAGCTCCGTTGAGGAAGGCCGTTACGATATCCATTTGCTTCACCACCCATCCTTTAATGGCCTCCGCAGCGAAGACAGTTCTAAGGGTTGTACCCTTCACCACAGGAGCATACACTTCATGGTAGTCCTTCTTCTCCTGCTGCTTGTACCCCTTGGCTACAAGTCTGCTCTTATAGCGCTCATTGTTGCCGTCGGCGTCGGTCTTGCGCTTGAAGAGCCACTTGGAAGAGATCGCCTTACGCCCCGGAGGTAGGTTCACCAAGTCAAATGTGTTGTTCTCTATGATGCTCCCCATTTCTTCATCTGAGGCCTACTCCTTCCCATTGGGGCAATCCCAAGCCTCCTTGGGATTTGTAGGCTCCCCCGGGATCTCCACCGGAGAGAAGAAGGCAAAGGCGCACTCCTCGCTTTCATCTTCCGCATCATCGCCTAGCATGAGAGCCAAACCGGTCAAGGTTGAGTTGGCTGGTCCTCCAAGTCGTTCATAGCTCAACCTTTTGGGGGACTGAGACTTCCTTCTCCCCCTTCCTTCCTCCTCTGCTGCAGGGACTTGAATGCTCTCATGGCGTTGCTGCAAATCTGGTCGGTTCCGGCGAGCACTTGTAGCACGAGGCGGAAGTGACGGTGCGCGCTCATCACCTTGCTGCACCTCCTCCTCTTCTTCTCCCCCATTCATTTGAGGAGATTGCCTTGGGATAGTGCTGCTGCTACTCAGCTCCAAGGGCAGCTCCACATGCTCCAATCCGGTACTCTTCACCTCTCCAAGCCGCACACCAATCTTCGCTTGATTCTCCGCCTTCCACTCCTTGTACGGTAAGTTCTCCATGAACTTGCAACCTCTGCTCACGAAGAACTTTTTGGTAAATGGGTCCCAAAGAAGCCATCCCTTGCTGTTTTGAGCCATTCCCAGGTGCACGGCCCATGTTGCCTCGGCATCAAGCTTGTTGTGCCGAAGTTTCTTAGGCACAAGTGCCATGCACATGCACCCGAACACCCGAAGCATATCCACCTTCGGCTTCCTTCCAATCCACTCCACATAGGGCACCCATTTGTCTTCTCCCACATGAGTCAAGGCTCTGTTCTTGGCCACACAAGCATGTCGCATCGCATCCGGCCAAAAGTAACTAGGTTGACCGGCTTCAATGAGAAGTCCCCGAGCCGTCTCCGTGAGTGTCCGATTCGCACGCTCGGCAATGCCATTCATTGCAGGAGAGTAGGGCATGGTGAGTGAGTGCCTTATGCCCTGATTCTTCAGCCAAGTTGAGAAGTCCTTGCTCAGGAACTCTCTCCCATGGTCTGTGCGAATCGCCTTCACAAGCCGGTCTTGTTGGTGTTCCACCATCGGCAACCAATCGGTCTTCACCGTCTCAGATACACCACTCTTCTTGGGCAGCACATACACCCAAGTCATGTGAGTGTAGACATCCACAATGGTGAGGAAGTACTCAGCTCTAGTGGCTCCAAGCTTCAAGGGGCCCACCACATCCATCACCACCTCATCAAGTGGTGCCTTCGCCGTTGTCTCCGAGCTATGAAACGGGTAGCGGGTGAACTTGGCTTGCATGCATGTTGGACAGCCAAGCACCTCATTGGGCTCCTCCTTAACATATATCCCACTGACCATCTCTTGCTTAACAGTCTGCTGCAAAATGGGCAATGTCACATGCCCCATTCGCCGATGCAAGGTCAGCCAATCACACTCTCCCGTAGCGGAAGTCGGGTTGGAGAAAGCGGCACTCGCAATTGTGCCCCACAAGCTCTCTCCTTTCTCCTTTGCTGCTGCTGCTTTGCTGATCTTAGGCTTCTCCTCCTCATTTCCACCACCTTTGGCTGCTGCACCACTCTCCTTGGGTTCACACGCCTTTCTGGTCTCTCCAAGATTGCACTCCTTTGAGTCACTCTTGGTGTCACTTTGATTTCCGTGATCACCGCCACCAACCGCTTCACTCTTGGTGCTGACGCTTGCTGCCACTTGCCTCCCCTTAGGCATGGGGACCACTGGGATTTGCCACATCTCATTGTAGATGTCCCTATCCTCATGAAGGTCCCAAAGCTTTCGCTCACCAAGCCTCGCGGAATATGTTTTGGAACCCTTGGAGGATGTGACCATGCCGGCCTTTTGCAAACGCCACATGGAAACCAGATTGGCTCCAAGGTTGGGCACCCAAAGCACGTTCTTGAGGCCCACCATCTTCCCATCAGCACCCTTGAACATGGCCTTGCCCATGCCTTTCACCTCTGCTCGCTGCCCCAAAGCCGATGTAACATGCTTGACCGGCGACGGTTCGAGTTCTGTGAGCAAGTCCGCACGAGGTGTCCTGCTATAGGTGGCGCCGGTATCGATCACCCAAAAGTGTAGAGTGTGAAGGGTGACCTTTCCCACAGTAGCTGGCTTTTCAAAGCCTTCCACACCTCCTGCTGCACCTGCTGCTTGCGTGGAGACAAAGAAGAATTGGCACGGGAATCGATCTTCACTCGGGCTTGTCTCGTAGTCTCCACCTTTCATGCTTGCCGCTTCGCTGCCACGACCACCACGGCCTCCACGACCTCTGCCTCTTCCTCCCCTTGCTCCTCTGTCCTCTTGGCCTTGAGAAGGGGTCCATCCATCAGGCAATCTGTAGCTATCTCTCCACATGTGGCCGGTCTTGTGGCAAAGTGGCATTCGCCATCAAATCGACCGCGCCCACGCCCGTAGCCATTATTGTTGTTGTTGCTGCCATATCCTTCACTACCACAGCCTCCATTGGAATTACTGCTGTCAAATCTGCCTCCTCGCCCTGTGCCCCTTTCACGGCCATGCCCACGGCCCATGCTTGCAACTCCGGCACCATCGGGACCCGCCAATTTGCGACGGCGGAAATCTTCTTGTAAGATTTCCCGCTTCACATCTTCGAGTGAGAGACGGGGCAGATCTCGATTAAGATTGATGATGAGCAAGGACCATGAGTTCGGAAATAAGGCTAGCAGCTTGGTCTTCTTTTGAAGGTCACTGTAGTTCAGGTCAACTTCTTCGAGCCGTGTCAATAAGTCGAAGAATTTCTGCACTCCTTCCTCCACCGGTTCGCCTTCGTCAATTCGAAGTGCCGCCATTTGCCGCTCCAAAACCACAGCCACCGCCGCTGTTGCAGGAGCGTGTACACCCTTGAGAGCAGCCCATGCCTTTGGTCCCTTTGCTGGTTCACGCTGAAAAGGCTTGATGTGACGGATTTGGCTGCTCCCCAAAGCTTGCCCAAGTAGAAGATAGCCTTGTGCGCTCTTCCGCACCCACGGGCTCTTCTCCGGGTCGTTCTCGGGGCGCTTCTCCGTTCCTTCCTTCACCTCCAGCAGATCATAGTGGTCAAAGATGTTCCCTATCTTGAATAACCACTTAGCAAAGTTGTCACTGTTGAACTTGTCAAGGCCAAACACTCTAGGCTCATCCCTAGAGAGGCCAAGGCTAGGTAGCACGGGAGCAATGGGTGGATCTTGGTGTTGGCCTTGTACTGGGGCATCTTCTCTGCCTCCAGCACCTCTGTCACCCCCTTCTCCACATCTAGGCATCGTCTAAATGGCTCCAAGGGGCTCTGATACCACTTGCTATAATCACAATAGGATCAGATGTGCCTAAAATGAGAGATAGAGAGCACAGTCGGATTTCCGTCAGACGGCTTCAAATATTGATACCGATCTGAAATCTGCCTGAAACGGTGATCTATAAAATGGATCTTGAGCGCGCTGCTGTCACCTATCAGCAGCAAATTGAATCATAAAATTCCATCAAGATATGACGACGCTATGGCGATTTGACTGGCAAAAGGTATAGCAGCCACTATTGTCTTAGAAGTACAAACTAAGCAAGAAGAATCGAGATTGAGATAGTTCTCAGCCTCTACAAGCCCCAACAGCCGAGGTCCAGGTTGGTGGCACACCACCACAGTGTCCCCAACCACGAAGGGAGTCGAAGGGTGGACCAAGTGAAATGTAATACGACATGAAGAAGCATTACTAGTTTCACTATTTCAAATTTTATCCACTTGGTCTTGATTCTGCAAGATAAATTCTTCTTGAGTTGATGAGCGCATGCTTCACACACCTGCGACGCGATGGACACTTCACACTAGACAAAATAGAAAAACACATGCGACACGCAAACGACGACTTGACATGCGAGTTGTCAAGACTCGCTAATGTCTTGACCGACACAAACCACATTGTGATACACCATTCAAACAAACACACAAGCACTAGATAGCAATGACATAGACTCACAAGTCATTCCATGCCATGCATGCACACACACACACAAACAAGGACGACAAGCTGAGTACAAGCCATAGGGTTGCACCAACAGTAAACAGCGACATGGGGAGGTAAACAGCGACATGAGAGGGGTAAACAGCAACATCCGAGACGTAACCAGTGCCATGAGAGAGGTAAAGAGCGACACCAGAGGGGTAAACAGCGATATGAGAGGGGTAAACAGAGACACAAGAGATGTAAAAAGCGACATGGGAGAGGTAAACAGAGACATGAGAGAGGTGACCAGCGACATGAGAGAGGTAACCAGCGACATTAGAGGGGTAAACAGCGACATGAGAGAGGTAACCAACAACATGAGAGAGGTAAACAGAAACATTAGAGAGGTAATCAGCGACATGAGAGAGGTAACCAGCGACACGAGAGAGTTAAACAGCGACATGAGACAGGTAACAAGCGACATGAGAGAGGTAACCAGTGACATGAGAGAGGCAAACAGCCACATGAGAGAGGTTACCAGTGACATGAGAGAGGTAAACAGCGACATGAGAGAGGTAAACAGCGACACGAGAGAGGTAAACAGCGACATGAGAGAGGTAAACAGCGATATGAGAGAGGTAAACAGCGACATGAGAGAGGTAAACAGTGACATGAGAGAGGTAACCAGTGACATGAGAGAGGTAACCAGCGACATAAGAGAGGTAACCAGTGACATGAGAGAAGAATAGCAACATGAGATAGTTAACCAGTGACATGAGAGAGGAAAACATCGACATGAGAGGGGTAAACATGCATATGAGAGGGGTAAAGAGTGACATGAGAAAGGTAAACATCGACATAAGAGGGGTAAACAGAGACATGAGAGAGGTGACCAGTGACATGAGAGAGGTAACCAGTGACATGAGAGAGGTAAATAGCCACATGAGAGAGGTTACCAGCGACATGAGAGAGGTAAACAGCGACATGAGAGAGGTAAACAGCGAAACGAGAGAGGTAAACAGCGACATGAGAGGGGTAAACAGCGACATGAGAGAGGTATACAGTGACATGAGAGAGGTAAACAGTGACATGAGAGAGGTAAACAGCGACATGAGAGAGGTAAACAGCGATATGAGAGAGGTAACCAGTGACATGAGAGAGGTAACCAGCAACATAAGAGAGGTAACCAGCAACATGAAACAAGAACAGCAACATGGGATAGTTAACCAGTGACATGAGAGGCAAAAAGCGACATGAGAGAGGTAAACATCGACATGAGAGGGGTAAAAAGCGACATGAGAGAGGTAACCAGCGACATGAGAGAGGTAAACAGCAACATTAGAGAGGTAATTAGCGACATGAGAGAGGTAACCAGCGACATGAGAGAGTAAAACAACGACATGAGACAGGTAACAAGCGACATGAGAGGTGTAACCAGGGACATGAGAGAGGTAAACAGCCACATGAGAGAGGTCACCAGCGACATGAGAGAGGTAAACAGCGACATGAGAGAGGTAAACAGCGACACGAGAGAGGTAAACAGCGACATGAGAGGGGTAAACAGCGTTATGAGAGAGGTATACAGTGACATGAGAGAGGCAAACAGCGACATGAGAGAGGTAAACAGCGACATGAGAGAGGTAACCAGTGACATGAGAGAGGTAACCAGCGACATGAGAGAGTTAACCAGTGACATGAGAGAGGCAAATAGCGACATGAGAGGGGTAAACAGCGACATGAGAGAGGTAAACAGCGACATGAGAGAGTTAACCAGTGACATGAGAGAGCTAGACAGCGACACCAGTGAGGAAAACAGTGACATGAGAGAGGTAACCATCGACATGAGAGAGTAAAACAGCGACATGAGACTGGTAACCAGCGACATGAGAGAGGTAAACAGCGATATAAGAGAGGAAACCTGTTAGAATATACCATGCTATGCTAGTTGTGTATATTGTGTTTACATCCCTAGTTGGGTGTACACCTGTGTTGGGGTGTCAATCCAACCCAATTGTGGCTGGAGCCCCCAAACACAAGGACCACAATTATGGGGGCACCACAAGTGGGTTGCCTAAGCCACTTGTGGTCCACCATACTTGGACCACCTCCCTCTTGTGGTCAACCACATTTGGAAGGATCCTCCCTCCCTTGTGATTGGTCCTAACCCCCCTTTCCCTTCCAACCTTCCCTTCCTAGCTCATCTCTCTCTTCCTATGTAATGCCTTTGCTTGATCAATAAACTCAACATTTCTGTTTCTAACATGGTATAGAGCAATAATGGCTCACGCCAACTTTCAATCCTGATCCTTCCCCACGCTTCCGCCCCATCCCCTTCCGACGTGCATCTCTTTGCCGTCTCCTCCATCGCCGCTGCTAGACTCCTAGCCGCCGCCTCTCTTTCCCTTCACAACTAGTTTTCTGTTGGGTGGATTTTCAAACATCCCCAGTGCGCCAAACGCCATAGCTCTCTCGCTAGTTGACAGAATTGAGTGATTCGACTTGCAAAAGAACGCTCTTGGTGTCAGCTACAACGTCGTAAAATTGCAGACTGATTCACCGTTTTGATTGTTGGATATCGCTTTCCGAAGTTCGCGCACTTTCCTGAATATGATCACGAAGTGGTACTGAAATTTCCACCAAGTCCTACTTTCATCAGCTAAATGCCATCTTTCCCCATCAGCTAACTGCCATCAGCTAGTAGCAGCAGCAGCAGAAGGAGCAGCAGACGCAGCAGCAGCAGCATGAGCAGCAGCAGCAGCAGCATCAGCAGCAGCAGCAGCAGCAGCAGCAGCAGCAGCAGCAGCAGCAGCAGCAGCAGCAGCAGCAGCAGCAGCAGCAGCAGCAGCAGCAGCAGCAGCAGCAGCAGCAGCAGCAGCAGCAGCAGCAGCAGCAGCAGCAGCAGCAGCAGCAGCAGCAGCAGCAGCAGCAGCAGCAGCAGCAGCAGCAGCAGAAAAGGAGCAGCAGCAGCAGCAGCAGCAGCGGCAGCAGCAGCAGCGGCGGCAGCAGCAGCAGAAGCAGCAGCAGCAGCAGCAGCAGCAGCAGTGGGAGCAGCAGCAGTAGCTACAGTCATCCCCATCCTCCCCTCCTCTTTGAGCCGCCGTGGGTCCACCCGCCGCCGCTCCCTCCCAGCCACCGCGGGTCCACCCGCTGTCGCCTTCCTCCCACTCCGTGTCACCAATGGCATCCTTTCCCCCTCCTGTCGACGTTCCGACCCTCGATCATTTGGTGGGCGCTGCCGACAATTCAGCAACCAACTGGTATTCCTTCGTCGGCAGTGCATATGTCCTGCCATTCCGCCTCCTGGACATCATGCTTGGTCTCCCAGAGGGTGACCTTGGGGACCCGCCGCCTCACCCTGGCGATCCCCCCCCTCTCATTCCCCATCCCGGCGAGGAACCTCTGCCCCCCGTGGTACCCGTTGGCACCAGCACTCGCGCTGCCACCGCTGAGGTTGAGCAGCTCTTCGTTACTCAGCGTCGTGAGTTCCTCGTGCTCCATACTGATTACCTGATCGCTTTGGAGGAACACGAGCGGTCGGCCACCCTCCGCAACCAGCATGCCGCTACCGCCGCTGCTTATGCCGCTGACTCTGCGCGATTTGCCGAGCGTCGTCGCGCTTGGCTCGAGGCGGACAGCCGTGCTACTGGTGCCCTTCTCCTTGCCATCCCGCCTGCGCTCATGCGCAACTTCCAGGCACGTCGCATCGGCTCCCGCCAGATCTGGCTCGAGCTTGAGGCGATGTTCGAACGCACCGACTTCGACGCTGTCGGACCGCTCCTCAAGGAATACTTCAGCATCACGATCGAAAATAGTGCTGGCGCCGTTGACTACACCAGCCGTCTCCTGGACCTTGCCTCCCGCCTAGAGGCTCGCCAGACTACTCTCCCCTCCAACCTCCAGATCTACCGTCTCCTCGAAGGCCTCTCCCCTCAGTATGAAGTGCGCGTCATCGCCTTCACCGAGGCTCAGCCCCGTGCCTCCCTTGACACTGTGGTCCAGTGGATCATTGACGCTGAGGCCCGCCTTCTCTCAACCCCCCCCTCCGGCTTGAACTCCACCGAGTCCCCAAACCCCCAGCTTGCTGTTGCACAGCCGCGTCGTGGAGGGCGCCCACGTGGCGGCCGCACCAACCCTCAGGGAGGGGGTGGAGGTGGCGGTTGTGGGGGCAACGGAGCCAGCGGCGGTGGTTGCGGGGTCGAGGGTGGCAGCAGTGGTGGTGGTGGTGGCAGTGGTGGCTCATCTGGTAGCCGTGGTGGCCGCCCTGGCACTCTCCCCCCATGTTCCTATCTTCGCCGTTTTGGTCCCAGGGCGGGTGAGCGCTGCACCCAAACCAACCATCCCCCAACGACCTGCTTCAAAGCGTATGATGACGCCTGGTTCGAGCGCGGCAACACTGGCACACCCCCACGCTGGTCTGCCATGGATCCCCGCCCCTCTCTCCAGGATGTCAAAACTCTTCCGTCTTTCCTCCCCTCTCATCTTCAGCTCGCTTCCTCTTCCTCCTCTATCGCTGACCCCATAATTCCCCAGGAGCTGCAGCAGTTTCGCCGCTTCCAGCAGCTACAGCAGTTTCGCCGCTTCCAGCAGCTGCAGCTGCACCAGCAGCTACAGCTGCCGCAGCAGTGGGGCTCTGGTGGTGAGGCTGCAGCCGCAGCTGCAGGAGCCGCAGCCGCAGCATCTGCATGGCAGCAGCAGCAGCTTGGCTTTGGCACCGCCACCATGGCTGCCACAGCCACAACAGGTCCTCCTGGCTTTCCCCTTTGGGGCTCTCCTTCCCCTAGTGCTCCCACCTCCCACTCCAGCTTTCTAGGCGAGCTCATGCGTTCTTCCCCTGCTTCCCCTTCTATGTATCCCTCTGTTTTTAATGCCAGTGATTTCCAGTACCCCATGTCTTCAGCTCCCTCCTCGCCCACGATAGACTTTGTTCTCGATAGTGGTGCCACTGAAACTGCCCTCAAAGACGCCGGCACCCTCACCTCCCTCCCTTTCCCCACCAACGTTGATGGCGCTGATTCCAGCTTCTCCATCCCTTGCACTCATCTCTCCACCCTCCCCTGCCCCCCCTTCCCCTCCGGAGTGGTCACTGGTCTCCACATTCCCTCCCTTCGTCATAACCTGCTCTCCATCCGTGAACTCCAACAGGCTGGCATCACTACCCTCTTCCCCGCCTCTGCCACCTACTGTGACCTCCTCCACGGCCCCACTCGTCGCCTCCTTCATCGCCTCCCACTTTGCCCTCGCTCTCGTCAGTACATCCTCAGCACACCGCGCCCCTCCTCATGCCACGTGACCACTCGTGCAGGCACCTCCACTCTCCCCCCTCCCCTCCCTCTAGAGCCACCTTCCTCCAACTCCACCTCCCCCCCATGCTCTTGTCGCGCACTGTCCCACCCCGCTGTTCTCATCCACCATCGCCTTGGTCATATGAACTTTTCCACACTTCGTAAAGCCGTCTCCTCCCGCTTGCTTGACGGTCTTCCCCCCACTCTTCCTCCCCTCCCGTCCTCTTCCGCTCCCCCACGCGCCACATGCATTCATGGAAAGCTCAAACAACAACCTCACCTCAGTCATCCTTCCTTTGCTGCTGCCCCCCTTGACCTCGCCCACATGGACCTCTGGGGCCCTAACCCTTCCCCTTCCCGCCAAGGGCACCGGTACATGCTTGTCCTAGTCGACGACCACAGCAGGTACTCCTCGGTGTTCCTTCTCCACACAAAGGCCGAGGCCCCTGCTGTCATCGTTACCTGGGCCGAGCAGTGCCGTGTCCATTTTGGTCGCCCCATCCGCCGCCTCCATTCCGACGGCGGTGGTGAGTTTCTCAACCGCACCCTCTCCTCCTACTGCTCAACCCATGGCATCCAGCAGACTCATACCCTTCCCCACTCCCCTCAGCAGAACGGTGTTGCTGAGAGTCGCATTCGTGAGATCACCAAGACGGCCCGCTGCCTCCTCACTCATGCCTCCACGCCCCCTTCTCTTTGGGGCTATGCCCTTGTCCATACTGCTCTCCTCACTAATCTTTACCCACATCCTCAACGCCAGTCCGTCACTCCCACAGAGCTCTGGGCTAGCACCAAGCCAGATGCTTCCATTCTCCGTATCTGGGGTTGCAAGGCATATGTCCTCATCCCCCCACCTGACCGCTCTCGGCAGGCAGGAAAGCTTGCCTCCAAGGGCATTGAGTGTGTCTACCTTGGCCACGCTCGCTCTGTCCCTGGTTACCTCTTCCTTCACCCGTCCTCAGGCCGCCTCCTACAGAGCCGTGACGTGGTGTTCGATAAGAGCATCCCGTTCTATCATTCTGTTCCGCCTTCCGACCCACTTCCTCCTCTCTCCCGCCCCCTCACCTGGGCTGATGCTGTCATTCCCCCACTCCTTCCCCAGGCTCCCCTCCTTCCTCCAAATCCTGCTCCTCCCCCTCCTCCTTCCTCAGGTGACATTTACGACCCAGCTGTCCCTGACTCCCCTGCTCACTCTGCCTCATCGCACCAGCACCAGCAGCAGCAGCAGCAGGTGCAGCAGCAGCAGCAGGTGCAGCAGCAGCAGCAGCAGCAGCAGCAGCAGCAGCAGCAGCAGCAGCAGCAGCAGGTGCAGCAGCAGCAGCAGCAGGTGCAGCAGCAGCAGCAGCAGCAGCAGCAGCAGCAGCAGCAGCGGATGGAGCAGCAGCGGCAGCAGCAGCAGCAGCGGCAGCAGCAGCAGCAGCAGCAGCATCAGCAGCAGGAGGAGATGTAGCAGCAGCAGCAGATGGAGCAGCAGCAGCAGCAGCAACCACAGGCAGTGCAGCAACAACAGCCGCAGCAGGAGGTGCAGCAGCAACAGCAGCAGCAGCAGCAGCCAGAGCAGCAGCAACCACAGCAGCAACCTCATCGGCATCGCTACACCACCTCTCCGTTCATCCTCACACGCATGCACACTCGCTCTCATGGCCCACTCATAGGCCATCCATGGGGTTGGCCAACACCACCCCCACCCTCCCTTCCCTTCATCGAGGACTCCCATGAGGAGCTCATTGGCGTTCAGCAACAAACACCTTCCCTCACGCCTCTCTACCCGGGCTTCCTTGGCCTCCTCGTCCTTGGCATCGCTACCGCTCCCACCATATTCACCCCGTCCAACTTCCTTGAGGCCATCACCTGCCCCGATGCTGCCAAGTGGATCCAGGCTATCTTTGCTGAATGCGAGGCCTTCATCCGCAATGCCTCATTCATTGACATTGTCCCCTCTCCTGACGAGGTCATTGTTGAAGGCCTGTGGGTGTTCCAAGTGAAGCAGTTGCCGGGTGAGGAGCCGGTCTACAAGGCCCGGTATTGTGCCAAGGGCTTCACCCAGACCCATGGCATCGACTACTGGGAGACATTCTCTCCCACTGCCAAGCTCCCAACTCTCCGTGCCATCCTCGACTATGCTGTTCGCATTGGCATGGAGATTGCCTCCATGGATGTCTCCAACGCCTTCCTGCAAGGCGAGCTCCAGGAGCGGGTCCTCTTGCGGCGGCCTCCAGGCTTTCATGCAGCCTTCCCTCCCAACACAGTCTGGGAACTGCGCCGCCCGGTTTATGGCCTCAAGCAGGCTCCTCGCGAGTGGCACAACAAGCTGGCCGCCACTCTGCAGTCCCTGGGGTTCCATGCCTCTCAGTCTGATGCCAGCCTTTTCCTTCGCTCCTCTCCCACCCGCTTCTTCATCCTGGTGTATGTCGACGACATGATCCTGTTCGCTGACGATGCTGCCGCCATGCAGCAAGTGAAGGACGCCCTGCATGCTCGCCTCAAGTGCAAGGACCTGGGTGAGCTCAAGCACTATCTGGGCATGACCATCACCCGGGACCGCGCATCACGCACCATTACCCTCTCTCAGTCCTTCTACATCGACCAAGTCTTGCAGCGGTTCGACATGGCGCAGGCCAAGCCGGTTACCACTCCCCTGCAGACTGACCACCAGCTTGCCCCTCTTCCTGCTCCCTCCTCCTCTGACCATCCTTACGCTGAGCTCGTCGGTTCGCTGATGTACGCTATGATGTGCACCCGCCCCGACCTTGCCTACCCCATCAGTGTTCTTGCTCGCTTCGTCGGTACCGGTCGTCACACTGATGAGCACTGGGCTGCAGCGAAGCGGGTACTCCGCTACCTCCGTGGTACCAAGGACTATGTCCTCACCCTCGGAGGCTCTTCTCCTCCCCTCCTCTCTGGCTTCAGTGACTCCTCCTGGGCTGACTCCCAGCCAGATCGCCGCTCCTCTCAAGGCTACGGCTTCACCCTTGGCAGCGGCCTCATCAGCTGGCGCTCCACTCGCTCCTCCTCCATCGCCCTCTCATCCTGCGAGGCTGAGCTCTATGCTTGCACCATGGCCGCTCAGGAGGCTCGCTGGCTCACCTTCCTCCTTGCTGAGATCGGTGCTCCTCAGCGCTGTCCCACCCTCTGGTGCGACAACGCCAGCACCATCCATCTCACAAAGGACCCTGTCTTCCATGGCCGCTCCAAGCACATTGCACTCCGCTACTTCTTCGTTCGGGAGTTGGTCCAGCAAGGTCACTTGGTGGTCCGCAAGATCGCTGCAGAGGCCAACTTGGCCGACATCTTCACCAAGGCCCTCCCGAAGACCGCGCAGTCTGCCCTTCTCCGCCTTCTCAGCCTTGGGCCCCGCCCCCCTTCCTGATTCTGGGGTTGTCCATTATATATACACTAGCTTTGCATGCTATGGGGTTGTGTTAGAATATACCATCCTATGCTAGTTGTGTATATTGTGTTTACATCCCTAGTTGGGTGTACACCTGTGTTGGGGTGTCAATCCAACCCAATTGTGGTTGGAGCCCCCAAACACAAGGACCACAATTATGGGGGCACCACAAGTGGGTTGCCTAAGCCACTTGTGGTCCACCATACTTGGACCACCTCCCACTTGTGGTCAATCACATTTGGAAGGATCCTCCCTCCCTTGTGATTGGTCCTAACCCCCCCTTCCCTTCCAACCTTCCCTTCCTAGCTCATCTCTCTCTTCCTATCTAATGCCTTTGCTTGATCAATAAACTCAACATTTCTGTTTCTAACAAAACCAGCAACGTGAAAGAGGTAAACAGCGATATGAGAGAGGTAAACAGTGACATAAGAGAGTTAACCCGCAACATGAGAGAGGAAACCAGAGACATGAGAGAGGTAACCAGCAAGATGAGAGAGGTAACCAGCGACATGAGAGAGGTAAGCAGCGATTTAAGAGAGGTACATTGCGACATGAGCGAGATAAACAGCGACATGAGAGTGATAACCAGCAACAAATGAGAGGTGACCAGCTACATGAGAGAGGTAACCAGCGACATGGCTGAGGTAAACTGTGACATGAGAGAGGTAAATAGCGGCATGAGAAAGGTAACTAGCAACATGAGAGAGGTAATCAGCGACATGAGAGAGGTAACCAGTGACATGAGAGAGGTAACCTGCGACATGAGAGAAGTAACAGCTACATGAGAGTGGTAACCTGCGACATCAGAAAGGTAAACAACGACATGACATGAGAGAGGTAACCAGCAACATGAGAGAGGTAAATAGCGACATGAGAGAGGTAAACAGCGACATGAGAGAGGTAAACAACGACATGAGAGAGGTAAACAGCGACTTGAGAAGGTATCCAGCGACATGAGGGAGGTAACGAGCGACATGAGAGAGGTAAACAACGACATGAGAGAGGTAAACAGCGACATGAGAAAGGTAACCAGCGACATGAGAGAGGCAACAACAACATGAGAGAGGTAACAGGGAATTGAGAAAGGTAACCAGCGACATGAGAGAGGTAACCAGCAACATGAAAGAGGTAAACAGCGACATGAGAGTGGTGAACAGCGACATGAGAGACATAACGAGCGACATGAGAGAGGTAACCAGCGACATGAGAGAGGTAAACAGCGACATGAGAGAGGTAAACAGCGATATAAGAGAGGTAAACAGCGACATGAGAGAGGTAACTAGCAACATGTGACAGGTAACCAGCGACATGAGAGAGGTAACCAATGACATAAGAGAGGTAAACAGCGACATGAGAGAGGTAACCAGCGACATGAGAGGGAACAGCGACATGAGAGAGGTAACCAGCGACATGAAAGATGTAATTAGTAACCTGTGACAGGTAACCAGCGACATGAGAGAGGTAACCAGCGGAATGAGAGAGGTAAACTGTGACATGAGAGAGGTAACCAGCGACATAAGAGAGGTAAACAGCAACATGAAAGAGGTAACCACCAACGCGAAATAATTTAGCAGCAACATCAGAGTGGTAAAAATCCACATGAGAGAGGTAAACAGCGAACTCAGAGAGGTAACCAGTGACGTGAGAACGTTAAATGGCGACATGAGAGAGGTAAACAACGACATAAGAGAGCTAACCAGCAACATGAGAGAGGAAACCAGCGATAGAAAGAGGTAAACAGCGACATGACAGTGGTAAACAGCGACATGAGAGAGGTAACCAGTGACAGACGCTCATGGGACGATGACCAGACTGACAGACGCTCCTCCCAAGGGTGCTGCTTCACCCTTGGTAGCGGAGTCATAAGCTGGCGCTCCACTCGGTCCTCTGCAGTCTCCCTGTCGTCCTGCAAGGCCGAGCTCTACGCGGGCACAATGGCTGCTCAAGAGGCACGCTGGCTCTCCTTTCTCCTCGCTGAGTTAGGCTACCCCCAGCAGTCGCCCACCCTGTGGTGTGACAACCAGAGTGCCATTCACCTCACCAAGGATCCTGTGTTCCACTCTCGCACCAAGCACATCGAACTTCGTCATTTCTTCATCCGAGATCTTGTTAAGAGTGACCAGCTGACGGTACGGTACATCGCCTCAGCTTGCAACCTCGCCGACCTCTTTACCAAGGGTCTCGGCAAGGCTGACCACCATCGTTTTCTCCGTTCCATGGGGCTATGTGCTCCTTGATCAGGTTTGCAGTCTATGGGGGTGTGTTAGAAATAGACTGCAAATACCACTTTTGTATTTGTACTTTTATATCCTAGTTTAGGTTATGAATGTTCTAGTGGGTTGGGGTGTACTCACAAATCCCAACCTCACCCAATTGTGATCCCCCCAATCTCCAATTACCCAATTGGAGATTCCGGAGATCCCAATAGGGATTCCCTCCGATTCCCCCCTTCATTCATTCTCTCTCACCTTGCCATGTACTTATAGAGCCTTGGGCTCCTTACCTAATCAATCATTTTCAACTTTATTTCTTACAGTAACCAGTGACACGAGAGAGGTAAGCATCGACATGAGAGAGGTAACCAGCACATGAGAGAGGTAAATTGCGGCATGAGAGAGGTAACTAGCGACATGAGAGAGTTAAACAGCGACATGAGAGAGGTAAACATTGACAGAAGAGAGGTAACCAGCAACATGAGAGGAGGTAACCAGCAACATGAGAGAGGTAACCTGTGACATGAGAGAGGTAACCATTGACATGAGAGTGGTAAACAGCGACATGAGAGAGGTAACCAGCGACATGAGAGAGGTAAACAGCGACATGAGAGAGGTCAACAGAGACATCAGAGAGGTAAGTAGTGACATGAGAGAGGTAAACAGTGACATGCAAGAGGTCAACAGCGACATGAGAAAGGTAAGCAGTGCCATGAGAGAGGTAAAAAGTGAGATGTGAGAGGTAAATAGCGACATGAGAGTGGTCAACCGCGACATGAGAGACGTAACCAGCGACATAAGAGTTGTAAACAGCGATAAAAGAGAGGTACACAGCGACATGAGAGAGGTAACCAGCAACATGAGAGAGGTAACCAGCAACATCAGATATTTAAACAGCGACATGATAGAGGTCAACAGCGATATGAGAGAGGTAACCAGGGACATGACAGAGGTAAACAGTGACATGTGAGAGGTAAACTGTGACATGTGAGAGGTAAACAGCGACATGAGAGCGGTAATCAGCGAAATGAGAGAGGTAACCAGCGACATGTGAGGGGTAAACAGTGACATGAGAGAGGTAAACAGCGTTATGAGAGAGGTAAACAGCGACTTTAGAGAGGTAAACAGCGACATGAGAGAGGTAAACAGCGATACCAAAGAGGTAAACATCGACATGAGAGAGGTAACTGTAAGAAATAGAGTTGAAATGATTAATTAGGTAAGGAGCCCAAGGCTCTATAAGTACATGGCAAGGTGAGAGTGAATGGATGAAGGGGGAATTGGAGAGAATCCCCATTGGGATCTCCGGAATCTCCAATTGGGTAATTGGAGATTGTGGGGATCACAATTGGGTGAGGTTGGGATTTGTGAGTACACCCCAACCCACTAGAAAATTCATAACCTAAACTAGGCTAGAGAAGTACAAATACAAAGGTGGTATTTGCAGTCTATTTCTAACACACCCCCATAGACTGCAAACCTGATCAAGGAGCACATAGCCCCATGGAACGGAGAAAACGATGGTGGTCAGCCTTGCCGAGACCCTTGGTAAAGAGGTCGGCGAGGTTGCAATCTGAGGCGATGTACCGTACCGTCAGCTGGTCACTCTTAACAAGATCTCGGATGAAGAAATGACGAAGTTCGATGTGCTTGGTGCGAGAGTGGAACACAGGATCCTTGGTGAGGTGAATGGCACTCTGGTTGTCACACCACAGGGTGGGCGACTGCTGGGGGTAGCCTAACTCAGCGAGGAGAAAGGAGAGCCAGCGTGCCTCTTGAGCAGCCATTGTGCCTGCGTAGAGCTCGGCCCCGCAGGACGACAGGGAGACTGCAGAGGACCGAGTGGAGCGCCAGCTGATGACTCCGTACCAAGATTGAAGCAGTACCCTTGGGAGGAGCGTCTGTCAGTCTGGTCATCGGCCCATGAGGAGTCTGTGTATCCCTCGAGCTTGACTGGAGAGGTACCACCAAGAGTGAGGATGTGAGACTTGGTGGCTTGTAGATAGCGGAGGACCCTCTTGGCTGCAGACCAATGCGAGGCAGTGTAGCGTCCGGGGGAGACGTACCGAGAGAGGAAACTAACCGGGTAAGCCAAGTCTGGTCGAGTGCACATCATGGCATACATGAGTGAACCGACTACCTCAGGGTAGGGGTCCTTGTAGGCGTCAGGAGAAGGAACTGGAGGGGCCGTGAGCTGATGCTGTAGTGGGAGTGGAGTGGAGACAGAGTTACTGGAGTCCATGTCGAACCGCTTGAGAAGGTTGTCGATGTAGGACTCCTGGGAGAGCGTGATCGTGCAAGCCTGGCGGTCACGAGTGATCTCCATCCCCAGGTAGTTTTTGAGGTCACCAAGATCCTTCATGAGAAGGGCGGAGCTGAGAGCAGACTGGACAGCTGCCATGTCGGCTGGATCTCTGGCGGCTAGAATGAAGTCGTCGACGTAGACGAGGATGTAGAAGGGCTCGGAGGAGTGACGAACGAAGAGACTGGAATCTGAGGCAGAGGGATGGAAGTCAAGTGCGAGGAGGACTTCCTTCACCTTGTTGTGCCACTCACGAGGAGCCTGCTTGAGGCCATACACTGGGCGCTTCAGCTTCCACACTGTGTTGGCAGGGTAAGTGCCAGGAAACCCCGGTGGGCGTTCCATGTAAACATCCTCCTTGAGCCGGGCTCGACACGCGGGGAAGGCGGAGCAGGAGGAGGTGCCGCTGCGGAGGATAATGGGGAGGCCGGGTGAGACACGCCTGACGGAGAAGGCCCCGGAGAAGGGGCAGCGGCCGGAGGTGGGGCATCGAAGTCTGCCCAAACTGTTGGTTAGAGAAGGCTATAAGCAGATGATTCAATGGCTCCTTCGTTATGACGCCCAGAAAAATCGCGACCTTCGAAAAGCTATATCTAAAATTCCAATCGGTGAAACAATCTGAAAATCAGATATGTTGTAGCTTTCAGCGTCAGCTTTCCTCGGAAAGTTGAATCACTTGATTCCGTAGCTTAACAAGTGAGCTATGGCGTTTGGCGCACTGGGGGGTAATCTGCCCTAGGAGAAGTTGACAATCCTCAGATTCACTATGATTGAAGCTTACAAGTACAGAGGCATGATAGAAATGGCATTGTAGCACAGTTGGAAGGTAGGGATGGAAGGGAAGGATGAAAGGGAAGGACCCTGGAGGCCCATGGTCAAGAACATGACAAGAGTCAAAGTCTTGACTCTCCATCCTCAGGTTCAGCCAGCCTGGCAAGACAAAATTCACACTGTACCAGGTTGGCCTCCAAACCCCAAATGCTGCAGCTGCAGGGTGGGGACAAGAGTCCCACACATGCTGGTCAAACATCGTGATAGGGCTCTCCAACTTTGGTGTAGCAGCTGACAAGGACTTCCAATGAGTTGTAACAAATCCATCAAACATTTCTTCGTAACTTCTTCATATGTGCTCCGATTCCAACAATTCTTGGCTCGTTGGAATGTGCTCGATGTCATGCACAATCCAAGCACATCTGCACAAGCACAAGATGAACATGCAAAGACATGCAAACCCAACAAACCATACAAACAATGTAGCACACAAAACACATGCAACGAAATGATGCGAACAGACGACAGGATGACGTGCAAACGAATATGCACCAACACAAACAAGCGTCGGGGGAGGTGGAGGAGGCTCGCCCGTGGTTGCAGCGTGGAATGGGCGTGTCTCATCGAAGACGACATCACGGCTGCGAATCAGCTGTCTGGTGATCGGGTTGAGGAATAAGTAGTTTGGGGAGTCGGAGTTGTGCCCAGGTACATGCAGGTCTGGGTTTTGGGACCAAGCTTGCCACCTTGCTTCCTGCGCGTGTGGGGGCTTAGCAACACATACGCGGTACACCCCCAGACGCGTAGAGAGCGGGCGGAAGGCGTGACCCCAAGCCAGAGAGCGGTAGGTGTGGTGTCGGGCCGATGGGGATGCGGATAAAGATTGTTGAGGAGTGCCGCATGGAAGAAAGCATATCCCCAGAGTGACCGTGGTGCGTTGGCGTGACTGAGGAGGCAGCAAGCGATCTGAACCAAGGTGTGGTTGCGGCTCTCTGCAATGCCGTTCTGCTGCGGGCTTTCGGGGAGCGTGAAGGTTTGCCGAATCCCTTGGGCCGCACAGAAGTTATCGAGTTTGCCATTGCGAAATTCTCCCCCGCCATCAGAATGGAGGCACTTCAGAGGAGTGCCGAACGTAACTTGAGCCTGGCGCACCTACGCCATGATGACATCAGGTGCCTCCGCCTTGGTATGCAGGAGGTGCACAGAAACATACCGCGAGTGGTCATCGACTAGTGTAAGAAAGTACCGATGACCGCCTCGAGATGCGACTGGAGCTGGGCCCCAGACATCCATGTGCACTAGGTCTGGAGGAGCAGCTGCGACGGATGGGGAGGAAGGGTGCGGCTGCTGCCTGAGCTTGCTCTTGGTGTAGTCCAGGCAGGTGGGTGCAGGTGAGTCTGTTGGTGGAGGAAGCACCGACGGGAGGCCAAGAAGAAGTTTCTTGGAAGCGATGTCGGCAAGTGTACAGAAGTTGGGGTGACCCAAGCGATGGTGGTAGAGGATGGTTGGGTTGGCGAAGCTGCGACACGAACACGGAGTTGTGCTGGCAGATTGCGCTTGGGAGAGGGCGGCGAGAGGTGCAGGTGAACGCAGCGTGTAGAGCTTGTTACTGTTGAGTGTGAAGCGTGCTAGGAGCTTGTTGGACTTAGGGTCGAAGAGGTCACAGTGATCCGAGTGTGCTGGGAAGATCGTGGTGACGCCTGCCCGTTGGAGCTCGTGTTGGGCCACGAGATTGTGGCGTAGTGTGGGAACACACATGCCAGTCACACTGCCTGAAGGAAAAGCTGGGCACGGAACTGTGGAGGAGCCCTTGGCGTGTGTTGTGAAACTGGAGTCTGCTCCTAGTAGACGGATTGGTGTCTCGTATGGCTTGAAGGAGTGTTCTTCCTTGAGAACCGTGTGAGTGGCCCCACTGTCGAGGGTGAACTCTATTGTGGCTGAGGTGCTTTGTGAGCCAGGATACTGCGAAATCGTCTCATTAATCATGGCAGTGCCACGGAACAACATGTTGAGGCGCACATCAGCAGGTGCAGCCACAGCAGCCTGCACGGATTCCTGCGCTTCGACTTGATTGACTTGGCGAGGAGCACGATTGACCATCCAGCTTGGCGGCTGGAGGCGGTCCCATTGACGGCATACCACTCGTCATCCTTCTTCTTAAAGCAGGAGGCAAGGGCGTGGTTGGTGCCGCCACACACCTGGCCAGCACGAGGGCCGCGCTTGATGACGTAGGGACACGGGGGGAAGCGGTTGCGCTGGAATGGTGCCGAAGCCGCATAGACTTGAGGCACGGGAGCGCGGATTGCATTGGCCTTGGCTTGAGCGCTGTTGTCATTTTTGGCAGAAAGGAGCGCGGATGAGACCTTGGCAAATGTGAGGTCTGCAGGAGCAAGGCCCAAGAGCATCTTGCATGTGACTTCGTATGCCGGAGTGAGGCCGACTAGGAGAGCGGCTACAGGGGCTTGCTCGGGGAAGACTATCCCCAACTGTTTAAGTTCACCATGAATGGACTGCACCTTGGTGACATAGTCCGCCATGCTTGGCGAGTCCTCGAGCCGCACTTGGAACATGCTGGAAATGAGTATAGCAACTCGCACTGCAGTCTTGTTCAGGAAGCGATCTTCGAGGTAGAGCCAAATGGCGTTGGCAGACGGGTAGTTGTGGTAGGTTTTGACGAGTTCGGGAGGAGTGGTGCCCATGAAGACACTTATGGCCGCACCATCGGCCTTCTCCCAATTCTTGTACTTGAGCAGTGCAGCAGCATAAACTGCTTCGGCGGTGGCATTAGCTGGATCGGCGGACCTCTCGGGCTCGAGACGAAGGAGCGAGATCGGGTTGGCGAGTGAAGTGGTTGAGTAAGCCATTGTCGGTGTGCAGCGCGGCACTTCTGGAAATTGGTCGACGAGAATTGCTGAAAATCACTCTGACGGCTTTATCAAAATGCCGCTAAGTAGGAAATGGCGTCGGCGAAAATTCGTTAATACGCCGACTTGAAACTGAATCTGAGCCTATGTCTAACCCCGGACCCACACACCCCCCCACACACCCCCAGGCCCTGTCCTGCAGCTACACAGCTCCGCAACCAGCTCTGCAACCAGCTCCGCAACCAGCTGCGCAACCAGCTCCGCTCCGCTCTTGATTTGACGCGAAACGTTCGTGGAGGCGATTTCGCGAGGGGAGTTCGCCTATTCTGGCGGGGTCTGAGGGGAAACCCGAGAACGAGTTTTAAGAGATGGTCGAAATTGAGAATCGACCAAGGAGAACTGAGGAGGAAATCGACGATGAGAAGCGTGAAAGCTTCAGAGATGAGAAATTCAACGAGGTCGAGCGAGAAGGCGGTTGACGATGAGAGGCGCGACTGGAGAGTGGAGCACGTCGAAATTTCGACGACTCGAAACGAATGGCGCGACGATGAAGTGCGCGTAGCGCGGGCACGTTGAGATTAGGACCTTGATCCGCGTGTGCGGATAGGTCGCTCTGATACCATGTAAGAAATAGAGTTGAAATGATTAATTAGGTAAGGAGCCCAAGGCTCTATAAGTACATGGCAAGGTGAGAGTGAAGGGATGAAGGGGGAATTGGAGGTGAGGTTGGGATTTGTGAGTACACCCCAACCCACTAGAACATTCGTAACCTAGACTAGGCTATAAAAGTACAAATACAAAGGTGGTATTTGCAGTCTATTTCTAACAGTAACCAACGACATGAGAGAGGAAAAGAGTGACATGAGAAAGGTAACCAGCGACATGGGAGAGGTAACCAGCAACATGTGACAGGTAACCAGCGACATGAGAGAGGTAACCAGTGACATAAGAGAGGTAAACAGCGACATGAGAGAGGTAAGCAGCGACATGAGAGAGGGAACAGCGACATGAGAGAGGTAACCAGCGACATGAGAGATGTAACCAGTGACATGTGAGAGGTAACCAGCGACATGAGAGAGGTAACCAGCGGCATGAGAGAGGTAACCAGTGACATAAGAGAGGTAAACAGCGACATGAGAGAGGTAAGCAGCGACATGAGAGAGGGAACAGCGACATGAGAGAAGTAACCAGCGACATGAGAGATGTAACCAGTGACATAAGAGAGGTAAACAGCGACATGAGAGAGGTAAGCAGCGACATGAGAGAGGGAACAGCGACATGAGAGAGGTAACCAGCGACATGAGAGATGTAACCAGTGACCTGTGACAGGTAACCAGCGACATGAGAGAGGTAACCAGCGGCATGAGAGAGGTAAACTGTGACATGAGAGAGGTAACCAGCGACATATGAGAGGTAACCAGCGACATGAGAGAGGTAAACAGCGACATGAAAGAGGTAACCAGCAACATGAAATAATTTAGCAGCAACATCAGAGTGGTAAAAATCCACATGAAAGAGGTAAACAGCGAAATCAGACAGGTAACCAGTGACGTGAGAACGTTAAATAGCAACATGAGACAAGTAAACAACGACATAAGAGAGCTAACCAGCAACATGAGAGAGGAAACCAGCGATAGAAAGAGGTAAACAGCGACATGACAGTGGTAAACAGCGACATGAGAGAGGTAACCAGTGACATGAGAGAGGTAACCAGCGACATGCGAGACGTAAACAACAACATGAGAGAGGTAAACAGCGACATGCGAGAGGTAAACAACAAAATGAAAGAGGTAAACAGCGACATGACAGTGGTAAACAGCGACATGAGAGAGGTAACCAGTGACATGAGAGAGGTAACCAGCGACATGAGAGAGGTAACCAGTGACATGAGAGAGGTAACCAGTGACATAAGAGATGTAAACAGCGAGATGAGAGAGGTAAACAGCCATACCAAAGAGGTAAACATCAACATGAGAGAGGTAACCAACGACATGAGAGAGGAAAACAGTGATATGAGAAAGGTAACCAGCGACATGAGAGAGGTAACCAACGACATGAGAGAGGTAAACAGCGGCATGAGAGAGGTAACCAGCAACATGAAAGAGGTAACCAGCATGATGGGAGGGGTAACCAGCGACATGACAGAGGTAAACAGCGACATAAGAGAGGTAAACAGCGACATGAGAGAGGTAAACAGCGACATGAGAGAGGTAACTAGCGACATGAGAGAGGTAAACAGCGACACCAGAGAAGTAACCAGCGATATGAGAGACGTAAACAGCATCATGAGAGAGGTAACCAGCACATGAGAGAGGTAAATTGCGGCAGGAGAGAGGTAACCAGCTACATGAGAGAGTTAATTAGCGACATGAGAATGGTAAACAGCGACACCAGAGAGGTAAATAGCAACATAAAAGGGCAAAACTGCGACATGAGAGAGGTAACCAGGGAAATGAGAGAGGTAAACAGAAACATAAGAGAGGTAACCTGCGACATGAGAGAGGTAGCCAGCGACATCAGAGAAGTAACGAGCAACATGAGAGAGTTAAACAGCGACATGAGAGAGGTAACGAACAACATGAGAGAGTTAAACAGCGACATCAGACAGGTAATCAGAGACATGAGAGATGTAAGCAGCGACATGAGAGAGGTAAACAGCGACATGAGAGAGGTCAACAGCGACATGAGAGATGTAAACAGCGACATGAAAGAGGTAAACAACGACATGAGAGAGCTATACAGCGACATGAGAGAGGTAAGCAGGGACATGCGAGAGGTAACCAGCGACACGAGAGAGGTAAGCAGCGACATGAGAGAGGTAACCAGCTCATGAGAGAGGTAAATTGTGGCATGAGAGAGGTAACTAGCGACATGAGAGAGTTAAACAGCGACATGAGAGAGGTAAACATTGACAGAAGAGAGGTAACCAGCAACATGAGAGAGGTAACCAGCGACATGAGAGAGGTAACCAGTGACATGAGAGAGGTAACCATTGACATGAGAGTGGTAAACAGCCACATGAGAGAGGTAACTAGCAACAGGAGAGGGGTAAACAGCAACATGAGAGAGGTCAACAGCGACATCAGAGAGGTAAGTAGTGACATGAGAGAGGTCTACAGCTACATGAAAGACGTAACGAGCGACATAAGAGTTGTAAACAGCGATAAAGGAGAGGTACACAGCGACATGAGAGAGGTAACCAGCAACATGAGAGAGGTAACCAGCAACATGAGAGATTTAAACAGCGACATGATAGAGGTCAACAGCGACAGAAGAGAGGTAACCAGGGACATGAGAGAGGTAAACAGTGACATTGAGAGGTAAACAGTGACATGTGAGAGGTAAACAGCGAGATGAGAGCGGTAATCAGTGAAATGGGAGAGCTAACCAGTGACATCTGAGGGGTAAACAGTGACATGAGAGAGGTAAACAGCGTTATGAGAAAGGTAAACAGCGACATGAGAGAGGTGACTAGCGACATGAGAGAGGTAAACAGCGACAGCAGAGAAGTAACCAGCGATATGAGAGACGTAAACAGCAACATGAGAGAGGTAACCAGCACATGAGAGAGGTAAATTGCGGCATGAGAGAGGTAACTAGCGACATGAGAGAGTTAAACAGCGACATGAGAGAGGTAAACATTGACATGAGAGAGGCAACCAGCAACATCAGAGAGGTAACCAGCGAAATGAGATAGGTAACCAGTGACATGAGAGAGGTAACCAGTGACATGAGAGATGTAAACAGCGACATGAAAAAGGTAGACCGCGACATGAAAGAGGTAATCAGCGACATGAAGGTGTTACACAGTGACATGAGACAGGTCTCCAGCGACATAAGAGAGGTAAACAGCAACATGAGAGAGGTAACCTGCGACATGAGAGGTAAACAGCGACATGAGAGAGGTATACAGCGACATGAGAGAGGTAAACTGCGACATGAGAGAGGTAAACAGCGACATGGGAGAGGTAAGCAGCGACATGAGAGAGGAAAACAGCGACATGAGAGAGGTTACCAGCGACATGAGAGAGGTAACGAGCGAGATGAGAGGTGAACACGGACATTAGACAGGCAAACAGCGACTTGAGAGAGGTAAATAGTGACATGAGACAGGTAACCAGCGACATGAGAGAGGTAAACAGCGACATAAGCGAGGTTAACAGCAACATGAGAGAGGGAAACAGCGACGTAAGAGAGGTAAACATCGGCATGAGAGCGGTAACCAGCGACATGAGAGAGGTAAGCAGCGGCATGAGAGAGGTAACCAGCTACATGAGAGAGTAAATTAGCGACATGAGAATGGTAAACAGCGAAACCAGAGAGGTAAATAGCAATTTAAGAGGGCAAAATTGCGATAAGAGAGAGGTAACCAGGGACATGAGAGAGGTAAACAGAAACATAAGAGAGGTAAACATCGACATCACAGAGGTAACCAGCGACATGAGAGAGGTAGCCAGCAACATCAGGAAAAAAGCGACATGAGAGAGTCAACCAGGGACATGAGAAAGGTAACCAGTAACGAGTGGCTTACCCGGTTAGTGTCCTCTCTCGGTACGTCTCCCCCGGACGCTACACTGCCTCGCATTGGTCTGCAGCCAAGAGGGTCCTCCGCTATCTACAAGCCACCAAGTCTCACATCCTCACTCTTGGTGGTACCTCTCCAGTCAAGCTCGAGGGATACACAGACTCCTCATGGGCCGATGACCAGACTGACAGACGCTCCTCCCAAGGGTACTGCTTCAATCTTGGTACGGAGTCATCAGCTGGCGCTCCACTCGGTCCTCTGCAGTCTCCGTGTCGTCCTGCGGGGCCGAGCTCTACGCGGGCACAATGGCTGCTCAAGAGGCACGCTGGCTCTCCTTTCTCCTCGCTGAGTTAGGCTACCCCCAGCAGTCGCCCACTTTGTGGTATGACAACCAGAGTGCCATTCACCTCACCAAGGATCCTGTGTTCCACTCTCGCACCAAGCACATCGAACTTCGTCATTTCTTCATCCGAGATCTTGTTAAGAGTGACCAGCTGACGGTACGTTAATCGCCTCAGATTGCAACCTCGCCGACCTCTTTACCAAGGCTCTCGGCAAGGCTGACCACCATCGCCTTCTCCGTTCCATGGGGCTATGTGCTCCTTGACCAGGTTTGCAGTCTATGGGGGTGTTAGAAATAGACTGCAAATACCATTTTTGTATTTGTACGTTTATATCCTAGTTTAGGTTATGAATGTTCTAGTGGGTTGGGGTGTACTCACAAATCCCAACCTCACCCAATTGTGATCCCCCCAATCTCCAATTACCCAAATGGAGATTCCGGAGATCCCAATGGGGATTCCCTCCAATTCCCCCTTCATCCATTCACTCTCACCTTGCCATGTACTTATAGAGCCTTGGGCTCCTTACCTAATCAATCATTCCAATTCTATTTCTTACACCAGAGAGGTAAACATCGATATGAGAGGCGTAAACATCGTCATGAGAGGGGAAAAAAGCGGCATGAGACAGGTAACCAACGACAAGAAAAAAGGTAAACAGCGACATGAGAAAGGTAACCAGTGACATGAGAGAAGTAACTAGCGACATGAGAGAGTTAAACAGCGACATGAGAGAGGAAAACATTGACATGAGAGAGGTAACCAGCAACATCAGAGAGGCAACCAGCGACCTGAGAGAGGTAAACAGCGACATGAGAGAGGTAACCAGCGACATGAGAGATGTAACCATTGACATGAGAGAGGTAATCAGCGACATGAGAGAGGTAACCAGCGACATGAAAGAGGTAGACAACGACATGAGAGAGGTAAGCAGAAACATGTGAGAGGTAAACAGTGACATGTGAGAGGTTCCTAACAACATGAGAAAGGTAATCAGTGACAGGAGAGAGGGAAACAGCGACATGAGAGAGGTACAGAGCGTCATGAGAGAGTTAACCGGCGACATCAGAGAGGTAAACAGCGACATGAGAGAGGTCAACAGCGACATGAGAGAGGTAAGCAGTTACATGAGAGAGGTTAACAGGAACATGAGAGAGGTAAATAGCGACATGAGAGAGGTCAACAGCGACATGAGAGACGTAACCAGCGACAAACGAGTGGTAAACAGCGACTTGAGAGAGGTAACCAACGATATGTGATAGGAAACCTGCGACATGAGAGAGGTAGACAGCGAGATTAGAGAGTTAAAAAGCGCCATGAGAGAGTTAAACAGCGACACCAGAGACGTAAACATCGACATGAGAGAGGTAACCAGCGACATAAGAGTGGTAAACAGCGATATGAGACAGGTAACCAGCGACATGAGAGTGGTAAACAGCGATATCAGAGACGTAAACAGGGACATGAGAGAGGTAAACAGCAACATGAGAGAGGTCTTCAGCGAAATGAGAGAGGTAACCAGCGACATGAGAGGGGTAAACAGCAAAATGAGAGAGGTAAACAGCGACTTGAGCAAGGTATACAGCAACATGACAGAGGTAACCAGTGACGTGAGAGAGGTAAACAGCGATACCAGAGAGGTAAACATCAACATGAGAGAGGTAAACATCGACATGAGAGAGGAAACCAACGACATGAGAGAGGTAAACAGCGGCATGAGAAAGGTAACCAGCGACATGAGACTGGTAAACAGCGGCATGAGAGAGGCAGCCTGTGACATGAGTGAGGTAAACAGCAACATGAAAGAGGTAATCAGCGATACGAGAGAGGTAAACATCGACATGAGAGGGGTAAACAGCGATATGGGAGAGGAAAAATTGTTAGAAATAGACTGCAAATACCACTTTTGTATTTGTACTTTTATATCTTAGTTAAGGTTGTGAATGTTCTAGTGGATTGGAATGTACTCACAAATCCCCAACCTCACCCAATTGTGATCCCCACAATCTCCAATTACCCAATTGGAGATTCCGGAGATCCCAATGGGGATTCCCTCCAATTCCCCTTTCATCCATTCTCTCTCACCTTGCCATGTACTTAAAGAGCCTTGGGCTCCTTGTTAGAAATAGACTGCAAATACCATTTTTATATTTGTACTTTTATATCCTAGTTTAGGTTATGAATGTTCTGGTGGGTTGGGGTGTACTCACAAATCCCAACCTCACCCAATTGTGATCCCCCCAATCTGCAATTACCCAATTGGAGATTCCGGAGATCCCAATGGGGATTCCCTCCAATTCCCCTTTCATCCATTCACTCTCACCTTGCCATGTACAAATAGAGCCTTGGGCTCCTTACCTAATCAATCATTTTCAACTCTATTTCTTACTTGGTATCAAAGCGACCTATCCGCACACGCGGATCAAGGTCCTTATCTTAACGTGCCTGCGCTACGCGCACTTCATCGTCGCGACATTCGTTTCGAGTCGTCGGAATTTTGACGTGCTCCACTCTGCAGTCGCGCCTCTCATCGTCGACCGCCTTCGCGCTCGACCTCGTTGAATTTCTCATATCTGAAGCTTTCACGCTTCTCATCGTCGATTTCCTCCTCGGTTCTCCTTGGTCGAATCTCAATTTTGATCATCTCTTAAAACTCGTTCTCGAGTTTTGCCCTCAGACCCCGCCAGAATAGGCGAACTCCCCTCGCGAAATCACCTCCACGAACGTCTCGCGTCAAATCAAGAGCAGGTACACAGGTTGAAGCGGAGCGGAGCTGGTTGCGTAGCTGGTTGCGGAGCTGGTTGCGAAGCTGGTTGCGGAGCTGGTTGTGGAGCTGTGTAGCTGCGGGACAGGGCCTGGGGGTGTGTGAGGGGGTGTGTGGGTCCGGGGTTAGACATAGGCTCAGATTCAGTTTCAAATCGGCGTTGTAACGAATTTTCGCCGACGCCATTTCCTTCTTAGCAGCATTTTGATAAAGCCGTCAGAATGATTTTCAGCAATTCTCGTCGACCATTTCCAGAAGTGCCGCGCTGCACACCGACAATGGCTTTCTCAACCACTTCACTCGCCAACCCGATCCTGCTCCTTCGTCTCGAGCCGGACGGCACTTGCTCCAACTATACAAGGGTTTCGCCAAGAAGGAGTATCTCGACTTCTTCGAAACCTTCTCGCCCACGGCCAAGCTCCCGACTGTGCGCGCTCTTCTTGATATAGCCGCTCGCAGCAACTTCGAGATCAAGTCCATTGACGCCTCCTCCGCCTTTCTCCAAGGCCAACTCAAGGAGGATGTTCACAGGGAACGCCCACCGGGGTTTCCTGGCACTTACCCTGCCAACACAGTGTGGAAGCTGAAGCGCCCAGTGTATGGCCTCAAGCAGGCTCCTCGTGAGTGGCACAACAAGGTGAAGGAAGTCCTCCTCGCACTTGACTTCCATCCCTCTGCCTCAGATTCCAGTCTCTTCGTTCGTCACTCCTCCGAGCCCTTCTACATCCTCATCTACGTCGACGACTTCATTCTAGCCACCAGAGATCCAGCCGACATGGCAGCTGTCCAGTCTGCTCTCAGCTCCGCCCTTCTCATGAAGGATCTTGGTGACCTCAAGAACTACCTGGGGATGGAGATCACTCGTGACCGCCAGGCTTGCACGATCACACTCTCCCAGGAGTCCTACATCGACAACCTTCTCAAGCGGTTCGACATGGACTCCAGTAACTCTGTCTCCACTCCACTCCCACTACAGCATCAGCTCACGGCCCCTCCAGTTCCTTCTCCTGACGCCTGCAGGGACATGTACCCTGAGGTAGTCGGTTCACTCATGTATGCCATGATGTGCACTCGACCAGACTTGGCTTACCCGGTTAGTGTCCTCTCTCGGTACGTCTCCCCCGGACGCTACACTGCCTCGCATTGGTCTGCAGCCAAGAGGGTCCTCCGCTATCTACAAGCCACCAAGTCTCACATCCTCACTCTTGGTGGTACCTCTCCAGTCAAGCTCGAGGGATACACAGACTCCTCATGGGCCGATGACCAGACTGACAGACGCTCCTCCCAAGGGTACTGCTTAACCCTTGGTAGCGGAGTCATCAGCTGGCGCTCCACTCGGTCCTCTGCAGTCTGCCTGTCGTCCTGCGAGGCCGAGCTCTGTTGGTGCATATTCGTTTGCACGTCATTCTGTCGCCTGTTCGCATCATTTCGTTGCATGTGTTTTGTGTGCTACATTGTTTGTATGGTTTGTTGGGTTTGCATGTCTTTGCATGTTCATCTTGTGGTTGTGCAGATGTGCTTGGATTGTGCATGACATCGAGCACATTCCAACGAGCCAAGAAATGTTTGATGGATTTGTTACAACTCATTGGAAGTCCTTGTCAGCTGCTACACCAAAGTTGGAGAGCCCTATAACGATGAGGGACCAGCATGTGTGGGACTCTTGTCCCCACCCTGCAGCTGCAGCATTTGGGGTTTGGAGGCCAACCTGGTACAGTGTGAATTTTGTCTTGCCAGGCTGGCTGAACCTGAGGATGGGGAGTCAAGACTTTGACTCTTGTCATGTTCTTGACCATGGGCCTCCAGGGTCCTTCCCTTTCATCCTTCCCTTCCATCCCTACCTTCCAACTGAGCTTCAATGCCTTTTCTATCATGCCTCTGAACTTGTAAGCTTCAATCATAGTGACTCTGAGGATTGTTAATTTCTCCTAGGGCAAATTACCCCCCAGCTCGCCAAACGCCATAGCTCGCTCGTTAAGCTACGGAATCGAGTGATTCAACTTTCAGAGGAAAGCTGACGCTGCAAGCTACAATATATCTGATTTTCAGATCGTTTCACAGATTGGAGTTTTGGATATAGCTTTTCGAAGGTCGCAAGTTTTCTGGGCGTCATAACGAAGTGCTGCAGAAATTTCCAAGGAGCCATTGAATCATCTGCTTATAGCCTTCTCTAACCAACAAGCTCTACGCGGGCACAATGGCTGCTCAAGAGGCACGCTGGCTCTCCTTTCTCCTCGCTGAGTTAGGCTACCCCGAGCAGTCGCCCACCCTGTGGTGTGACAACCAGGGTGCAATTCATCTCACCAAGGATCCTGTATTCCACTCTCGCACCAAGCACATCGAACGTCGTCATTTCTTCATCCGAGATCTTGTTAAGAGTGACCAGCTGACGGTACGGTACATCGCCTCAGATTGCAACCTCGCCGACCTCTTTACCAAGGTTCTCGGCAAGGCTGACCACTATCGCCTTCTCCGTTCCATGGGGCTATGTGCTCCTTGATCGGGTTTGCAGTCTATGGGGGTGTGTTAGAAATAGACTGCAAATACCACTTTTGTATTTGTACTTTTCTATCCTAGTTTAGGTTATGAATGTTCTAGTGGGTTGGGGTGTACTCACAAATCCCAACCTCACCCAATTGTGATCCCCCCAATCTCCAATTACCCAATTGGAGATTCCGGAGATCCCAATGGGGATTCCCTAAAATTCCCCCTTCATCCATTCACTCTCACCTTGCCATGTACTTATAGAGCCTTGGGCTCCTTACCTAATCAATCATTTGAACTCTATTTCTTACAGAAAGAGGTAACCTGTGGCGTGAGAGAGATAAAAAACGACATGTGAGAGGTAAACAGCGAAATGAGAGAGGCAAACAGCTATATAAGAGAGGTAACCAGCGACATGAGAGCAGTAACCAGCTACATGAGAGAGGTAACCAGCTATATGGGAGTGGTAAACAACGACATGAGAGAGGTAACTGGCGATATGAGTGAGGTAAACAACGACATAAGAGAGGTAAACAGCGACATGAGACAGGAAACCAGCGACATGAGATACGTAAACAGCAACATGAGAGAGGTAAACAACGACATGATAGAGGCAAACAGCGACATGAGAGTGGTATCCATCGACAAAAGTGAGGAAACCAGCGACATGAGCGAGGTAACCAGCGACAGGACAGAGGTGAAAAGAGACACGAGAGAGGTAAACAGCAACATGAGAGAGCTAACTAGTGACATGAGAGACGTAAACAGCGACATGAGAGAGGTAACGAGCGACATGAGAGAGGTAACCAGCGCATGGGAGAGGTAAACAGCGAAATGAGAGAGGTAACCAGCGACGTCAGAGAGGAAAATAGCTACATGAGAGAGGTAAACGGCTGCATGAGAGAGTTTACAAGCGACATGAGACAGCAAACGAGCAACATGAGTGAGGTAAACAGCGACATGACAGAGGTCAGCAGCGACATGAGAGAGGTAACCAGCAACATGTAACGGGTCTCCAGCAACATAAGAGATGTAAACAGCCATACGAGAGAGGTAACCAGCGACATGAGAGAGGTAAACAGCGACATAAGAGAGGAAACCAGCAACGTGAGAGAGATAAACAGCGACATGAGAGAGGTAAACAGTGACATATGAGAGTTAACCCGCAACATGAGAGAGGAAAACAGAGACATGAGAGAGGTAAACAGCGACATAAGAGAGGTAACCAGCAAGATGAGAGAGGTAACCAGCGACATGAAGGAGGTAACCTGCAATTTAAGAGAGGTTTATTGCGACATGAGCGAGGTAAACAGAGACATGAGAGTGGTAACCAGCAACAAATGAGAGATAACCAGCTACATGAGAGAGGTAACCAGCGACATGGCTAAGGTAAACTGTGACATGAGAGAGGTAAACAGCGACATGACAGAGGTAAATAGCGGCATGAGAAAGGTAACTAGCGACATGAGAGAGGTAATCAGCGACATGAGAGAGGTAACCAGTGACATGAGAGAGGTAACCAACGATATGAGAGAGGTAACCAGCTACATGAGAGTGGTAACCAGCGACATGAGAGAGGTAAACAACGATATGAGAGAGGTAAACAGCGATTTGAGAAAGGTATCCAGCGACATGAGGGAGGTAACGAGCGACATGAGAGAGGTAAACAACGTCATGAGAGAGGTAAACAGCGAGAGAAGAAAGGTAACCAGCGACTTGAGAGAGGCAACGACAACATGAGTGTGGTAACAGGGAATTGAGAAAGGTAACCAGCGACATGAGAGAGGTAACCAGCAACATGAAAGAGGTAAACAGCGACATGAGAGTGATGAACAGCGACATGAGAGACATAACGAGCGACATGAGAGAGGTAACCAGCGACATGAGAGAGGTAAACAGCGAGATGAGAGAGGTAACTAGCAACATATGACAGGTAACCAGCGACATGAGAGAGGTAACCAATGACATAAGAGAGGTAAACAGCAACATGAGAGAGGTAACCAGCGACATGAGAGAGGGAACAGGGACATTAGAGAGGTAACCAGCGACATGAGAGATGTAACCAGTGACCTGTGACAGGTAACCAGCGATATGAGAGAGGTAACCAGCGGCATCAGATTGGTAAACTGTGACATGAGAGACGTAACCAGGGACATATGAGAGGTAACCAGCGACATGAGAGAGGTAAACAGCGACATGAAAGAGGTAACCAGCAACATGAAAGAATTTAGCAGCAACATCAGAGTGGTAAAAATCGACATGAGAGAGGTAAACAGCGAAATCAGAGAGGTAACCAGTGACGTGAGAACGTTAAATGGCGACATGAGAGAGGTAAACAACGACATAAGAGAGCTAACCAGCAACATGAGAGAGGAAACCAGCGATAGAAAGAGGTAAACAGCGACATGACAGTGGTAAACAGCGACATGAGAGAGGTAACCAGTGACATGAGAGAGGTAACCAGCGACATGCGAGACGTAAACAACAACATGAGAGAGGTAAACAGCGACATGCGAGAGGTAAACAACAAAATGAAAGAGGTAAACAGCGACATGACAGTGGTAAACAGCGACATGAGAGAGGTAACCAGTGACATGAGAGAGGTAACCAGCGACATGAGAGAGGTAACCAGTGACATAAGAGAGGTAACCAGTGATATGAGAGATGTAAACAGCGACATGAGAAAGGTAGACCGTGACATGAGAGAGGTAATCAGCGACATTAAGGTGTTACACAATGACATGAGACAGGTCTCCAGCGACATAAGAGGGGTAAACAGTGACATGAGAGAGGTAACCAGCGATATGAGAGAGGTAACCAGCTACATGAGAGTGGTAACCAGCGACATGAGAGAGGTAAACAACGACATGACATGAGAGAGGTAACCAGCAAGATGAGAGAGGTAAATAGCAACATGAGAGAGGTAAACAGCGACATGAGAGAGGTAAACAACGATATGAGAGAGGTAAACAGCGATTTGAGAAAGGTATCCAGCGACATGAGGGAGGTAACGAGCGACATGAGAGAGGTAAACAACGTCATGAGAGAGGTAAACAGCGAGAGAAGAAAGGTAACCAGCGACAGGAGAGAGGCAACGACAACATGAGAGAGGTAACAGGGAATTGAGAAAGGTAACCAGCGACATGAAAGAGGTAACCAGTTCCCTGAGAGAGGTAAATAGCGACATGGAAAGGTAACCAGCGACATGAGAGAGGTAAACAGCGACATGAGAAAGGTAACCAGCGACATGAAAGAGGTAACAAGCGACATGAAAGAGATAGCAGCGAAATGAGAAAGGTAACGAGCAACATGAGAGAGGTAACCAGCGATAAAAAGAGGTAAACACCGTTATGAGAAAGGTAAACAGCAACATGAAAGACATTAACAGTGGCATGAGAGAGGTAACCAGCGATATGAGAGAGGTAACCAGCGACATGAGAGACGTAAACAGCGACATGAGAGAGGTAACCAGTGATATGAGAGACGTAACCAGTGACATGAGAGAGGTAAACAACGATATGAGAGAGGTAAACAGCGACATGAGAAAGGTAACCAGCGACATGAGAGAGGTAATGAGCGACATAAGAGAGGTAACAGCGAAATGAGAAAGGTAACGAGCGACATGAGAGAGGTAACCAGCGATAGGAAGAGGTAAACAGCATTATGAGAGAGGTAAACAGCAACATGAAAGACGTAAACAGTGACATGAGAGTGGTAAACAGCACTAGCGACATGTAAGAGGTAACCAGCGACATGAGTGAGGTAACCAGCGACATGAGAGAGGTAAAAAGCGACATGAGAGTGGAAAGCAGCACATGAGAGAGGGAACAGTGACATGAGAGTTGTAACCAGTGACTTGTGAGAGGTAACCAGCGACATGAGAGAGAGAAACAGCAACAGGAGAGAGGTAAACAGAGACATGAGACTGGTAACCCACAACATGTGAGAGGTAAATAGCGAAATGAGAGGCGTAACCAGTTCCCTGAGAGAGGTAAATAGCGACATGAGAAAGGTAACCAGCGACAAGAGAGAGGTAATAAGCGAGATAAGAGAGGTAACCAGCGACATGAAAGGGGTAAACAATGACATGCGACAGGTAAACAGCAACATCAGAGACGTAACCAGCAACATAAGAGAGGTAAACAGCGATATGAGAGGAAACCAGCGACATGAGAGACCTAACCAGTGACATGAGAGAGGTAACCAGCGACATGAGAGAGGTAACCAACGACATGGGACAGGTAAACTGCAACATGAGAGAGGTAACCAGTGACATGAAAGAGGTAAACAGCGATATGAGAGAGGTAACCAGTGATATTAGAGAGGTAAACAACGACATGAGAGAGGTAACCAGCGACATGAGAGAGGTAACCAGCGACATGAGAGAGGTAAACAGCAACATGATAGAGGTAACATCGACATAAGAGAGAGAAACAGCAAAAGGAGAGAGGTAAACAGAGACATGAGAGTGGTAACCTACAACATATGAGAGGTAAATAGCGACATGAGAGAGGTAACCAGTTCCCTGAGGGAGGTAAATAGCGACATGAGAAAGGTAACCAGCGACATGAGAAAGGTAACTAGCGAGATGAGAAAGGTAACCAGCGACATGAAAGGGGTAAACAATCACATGAGACAGGTAAACAGCAACATGAGAGACGTAACCAGCGACATCAGAGAGGTAAACAGCGATATGAGAGAAGTAAACAGCAACATGTGAGGAAACCAGCGACATGAGAGACGTAACCAGTGACATGGGAGAGGTAACCAGCGACATCACAGAGGTAACCAACAACAAGGGACAGGTAAACTGCAACATGAGAGGTAACCAGCGACATGAAAAAGGTAAACAGCGATATGAGAGACGTAACCAGTGACATGAGAGAGGTAACCATCGACATGAGAGAGGTAACCAGCGACATGAGAGAGGTAAACAACGACATGAGAAAGGTAACCAGCGACATGAGAGAGGTAACGAGCGACGTGAGAGAGATAGCAGCGAAATGAGAAAAGGTAACGAGCAACATGAGAGAGGTAACCAGCGATAGAAAGAGGTAAACAGCGTTATGAGAGAGGTAAACAGCAACATGAGAGTGGTAACCAGCGACATGAGAGAGGTAACCAGCGACATAAGAGAGGTAACCAGCGACATGAGAGAGGTAAACAGCGACATCAGAGAGGTAACCAATAACATGAGAGGCGTAACCAGTGATATGAGAGAGGTAACCATCGACATGAGAGAGGTAACCAGCGATATGAGAGAGGTAAACAACGACATGAGAGAGGTAAACAGCGACATGAGAAAGGTAACCAGCAACATGAGAGAGGATCGAGCGACATGCGAGAGGTAACAGCGAAATGAGAAAGGTAACGAGCGACATCAGAGAGGTAAACAGCAACATGAAAGGTAAACAGCAACATGAAAGGTAAACAGCGACATGAGAGAGGTAACCAGCGACATGAGAGAGGTAACCAGCGACATGAGAGAGGTAAACAGTGACAGAAGAGGTAAACAGGGAGATGAGAGAGGTAACTAGCGACATGAGAGAGGTAACCAGCAACATGTGAGAGGTAACCAGCGAAATGAGAGAGGTAACCAGCGATATGAGACAGGTAAACAGCAACATGAGAGGGGTAACCACTGGCATGAGAGGTAAACAGCGATATGAGAGAGGTAACCAGCATGATGAGAGAGGTAACCAGCGACATGAGAGAGGTAAACAGCGACATGAGAAAGGTAACCAGTTACATGACAAACGTAACCAGTGACATGAGAGAGGTAACCGTCGACATGAGAGAGGTAACCAGCGAGATGAGAGTGGTAAACAGCGACAGGAGAAAGGTAACCAGCGAAATGAGATAGGTAACGAGCGACATGAGAGAGGTAACAGCGAAATGAGAAAGGTAACGAGCGACATGTGAGAGGTAACCAGCGATAGGAAGAGGTGAACAGCGTTATGAGAGAGGTAAACAGCAAAATGAAAGATGTAAACAGCGACATGAGAGTGGTAAACAGCGACATGAGAGAGGTAACCAGCGACATGAGAAAGGTAACCAGCGATATAAGAGAGGTAAACAGCGACATGAGAGATAAACAGCGACATGAGAGAGGTAACTAGCGACATAAGAGAGGTAACCAGCAATATGTGAGAGGTAACTGTAAGAAATAGGGTTGAAATGATTGATTAGGTAAGGAGCCCAAGGCTCTTTAAGTACATGGCAAGGTGAGAGAGTGAAAGGATGAAGGGGAATTGGAGGGAATCCCCATTGGGATTTCTGAAATCTCCAATTGGGTAATTGGAGATTGGGGGGATCACAATTGGGTGAGGTTGGGATTTGTGAGTACACCCCAACCCACTAGAACATTCATAACCTAAACTAGGATATAAAAGTACAAATACAAAAGTGGTATTTGCAGTCTATTTCTAACAGTAACCAGAGACATGAGAGAGGTAACCAGCGACATGAGAGAAGTACACAGCGACATGAGAAACGTAACCAGCAACATGAAAGACATAACCAGCAACATGAGAGAGGTAACCAGCAACATAAGAGAGGTAAACAACGACATGAGAGAGGTAAACAGCAACATGAGAGAGGTAACATTGACATGAGAGAGAAACACAGGAGAGAGGTAAACAGAGACATGAGAGTGGTAACCCACAATATGTGAGAGGTAAATAGCGACATGAGAGAGGTAACCAGTTCCCTGAGAGAGGTAAATAGCGACATCAGAAAGGTAACCAGCGACATGAGAGAGGTAAACAGCGACATGAGAGAAGTAACCAGCGACGTGAGAGAGGAAAATTTCGACATGAGACAGGTAAGCAGCGACTTAATAGTGGTGACAAGCGGCAAAAGAGAGGAAACCAGCGACATGAGAGAGGTAACCAGCGATATGACAGAGATAAACAGCGACGTGAAAGAGGTAACCAGCAACATGTAAGAGGTAACCAGCGACATGAGAGAGGTAACCAGCGACATGAGAGAGGTAAAAAGTGACATGAGAGAGGTAAGCAGCACATGAGAGAGGGAAAAGCGACATGAGAGAGGTAACCAGCGATATGAGAGAGGTAACCAGCGACATGAGAGAGGTAAACAGCGACATCAGAGAGGTAACCAGTGACATGACATACGTAACCAGTGACATGAGAGAGGTCACCATCAACATGAGAGAGGTAACCAGCGAGATAAGAGAGGTAAACAACGACATGAGAGAGGTAAACAGCGACAGGAGAAAGGTACCCAGCGAAATGAGAGAGGTAACGAGCGACATGAGAGAGGTAACAGCGAAATGAGAAAGGTAACGAGCAACATGAGAGAGGTAACCAGCGATAGGAAGAGGTAAACAGCGTTATAAGAGAGGTAAACAGCAACATGAAAGACGTAAACAGCGACATGAGAGTGGTAAACAGCAACATGAGAGAGGTAACCAGCGACATGAGAGAGGTAACCAGCGACATGAGAGAGGTAAACAGCGACATGAGAGAGGTAACTAGCGGCATAAGAGAGGTAACCAGCAACATGTGAGAGGTAACCACCGACATGAGAGAGGTAACCAGCGACATGAGAGACGTAACCAGCAACATGAGAGACATAACCAGCAATATGAGAGAGGTAACCAGCAACATAATAGAGGTAAACAACGACATGAGAGAGGTAAACAGCAACATGAGAGGTAACATCGACATGAGAGAGAGAAACAGCAACAGCGATATGAAAGAGGTAACTAGCGAGATGAGAGAGGTAACCAGCGATGTGAGAGAGGAAAATTGCGACATGAGACAGGTAAGCAGCGACTTAATAGTGGTGACAAGCGGCAAAAGAGAGGAAACCAGCGACATGAGAGAGGTAACCAGCGATATGACAGAGGTAAACAGCGGCGTGAGAGAGGTAACCAGGAACATGTAAGAGGTAACCAGCGACATGAGAGAGGTAACCAGCGACATGAGAGAGGTAAAAAGCGACATGAGAGAGGTAAGCAGCACATGAGAGAGGGAAAAGCGACATGAGAGAGGTAACCAGCGACATGAGAGAGGTAACCCGCGACATGAGAGAGGTAAACAGCGACATGAGAGAGGGAACCACTGACATGACAGACGTAACAAGTGTTGGTGCATATTCATTTGCACGTCATCCTGTCGTCTGTTCGCATCATTTCGTTTGCATGTGTTTTGTGTGCTACGTTGTTTGTATGGTTTGTTGGGTTTGCATGTCTTTGCATGTTCATCTTGTGCTTGTGCAGATGTGCTTGGATTGTGCATGACATCGAGCACATTCCAACGAGCCAAGAATTGTTGGAATCGGAGCACATATGAAGAAGTTACGAAGAAATGTTTGATGGATTTGTTACAACTCATTGGAAGTCCTTGTCAGCTGCTACACCAAAGTTGGAGAGCCCTATAACGAGGAGGGACCAGCATGTGTGGGACTTTTGTCCCCACCTTGCAGCTGCAGCATTTGGGGTTTGGAGGCCAACCTGGCACAGTGTGAAATTTGTCTTGCCAGGCTGGCTGAACCTGAGGATGGGGAGTCAAAACTTTGACTCTTGTCATGTTCTTGACCATGGGCCTCCAGGGTCCTTCCCTTTCATCCTTCACTTCCTACCCCACCTTCCAACTGTGCTTCAATGCCTTTTCTATCATGCCTCTGATCTTGTAAGCTTCAATCATAGTGACTCTGAGGACTGTCAACTTCTCCTAGGGCAGATTACCCCCCAGTGCGCCAAACGCCATAGCTCACTCGTTTAGCTACGGAATCGAGTGATTCAACTTTCAGTGGAAAGCTGACACTGCCAGCTACAACATATCCGATTTTCAGATCGTTTCACCGATTGGAGTTTTTGATATAGCTATTCGAAGGTCGCGAGTTTTCTGGGCGTCATAACGAAGTGCTGCAGAAATTTCCAAGGAGCCATTGAATCATCTGCTTATAGCCTTCTCTAACCAACAAGTGATATCAGAGCCTATTATCACGCATTTGGGACCTAAAATACGATGGGAGATAAAGAGGACTCTGGTGGAGGTGATACTTCAGTCCAAGGAGGCAGCTCAACCCAAGATTCTGGCATTGCAGCGCAAAGGGGAGCGCGTACAAGCCAGGGGTCACTGCTTAAGGAGGTGCTGAAGAACTTCACCATTGAGAAGTTCTCTGGAGATGGCTATGATGATTGGGCATGGAAGATGCAGCTCTACTTTCGACAAATTGGCCTCTTGAAGCTCATGATTGGAACGGAGCCAAGGCCAAAGGAAATGGCAGAGCAAGCGGACTGGGATGAACGTTCATCTGCTGGGTACTATCTACTGTCACAAAGCTTGGAGCTGAACCAGAGGCATCACATCATGCATCTGCTACCGGAAATTGATTGTGGGCCCAAGGCATGGGCAGTGCTCAAGGACCTGCACGCTCCGACATCGGTTGCCGCTTCTCTCATGCTGGATCGGGAGCTGTCCATGCTGCGGTTGAGCGAGAATGAAGCTGTGCAGCCCGTACTGGACAAGATGAGGGAACTCTACGCGAAATTGGCGATTGCAGGCATCACGTACCCAGAGCAGACAAAGTGTCTCAAGATGCTCAGCCTGCTGCCGGAGTCTTGGCTGCAATTTATAAGCGGACTCAGCTTGCCACAAAACCAAAGTCAATGGACATTGGAGTGGATTCGCACCAAGATTCTGGAAGAAGATTTTCGTCGCTATACACTGCGCGGAGGTGATGACAGCACCAGCGGCTATGCCATGCAAGGGACATGGAGGGATCGAGGGCGTGGCAATCGCGGTCGCTCTTACCACAGCCAAGGTGGTCGCGGGACTTGGAACCAGCGGGGGCGTGGTGGCGCTGGTGCAAGAGGAAGAGGTGGTCACTCCAACAATGACAACAGTGAACCACGCTTGAGGGGAGAGTGCTGGTATTGCAAGGAAGAAGGGCATCCATGGTTTCGCTGCCCTACCAAGCCCGACTGGTGGACCCCTTGGAACCAATCGGAGAAGGGGAATGGAGGAAAACAACCACATGGAGGTGCCAACATGGTAGCTGATCCTGCTGAAGAAACCTCCAAGGATGACAGAGGAATGCGAAATGAGGAGAGGAATGCTGGACAGTTCTACCATGTGTGTGACAAAGATGACAGTGGCACAGCTGTTGCAAGGGCTGGAGAGGAATTGCACCCGCTTGACATGTGGGTCATGGACTCTGGTGCTGCATGGACAATGACACCACGCAAGGACTTGCTGGATGCTGTGCGAGCGCCTCCAATCTCTGAAGTGCGCTCAGCATCCGGACATGCAGTGAAGGTCGCTGGAGTTGGTCGAGCTGCATTCAGAGCACCTGATGGTGGACTGGTTGTGCTGAAGGATGTGTTACTCGTACCGGGGCTGAAGGCCAACCTGATATCGCTGCGCAAGCTAGGCCAGGCCGGAGTCAGCACCACCACCAATGGATCCAAAACATTCAAGGGGCTGCGAGGAGATCGTGTGTTATGGGATTTACACGAAAGCAGAGATGTCTTCAGATCCATGTGGCAGATCCCTGCACTGATATGGGAATCAACAAAGAAGGAGTTGGGAGAAGTAAAGGCGGGTTCTGGAGTCCAGGGGGAGTGTAATGCAGTTAGTGCTGCAGGAGTGACGGTTTCTGCAAGGTCGGGGGAGACTGATTGGGAAACCGCACACAGGCGTCTAGGGCATGTGGCTATGCCATTGCTGCAGCAACTGCATAAGGAAGAAGCAGTAAAGGGGCTCAAGCTTTCTGGGCAACCAAATGCTACCAAGTGCGAGACGTGTCTGCTGAGCAAGTTCACACGGTTCCCCTTTCACGGCGTAGCTGGGAAAAGCAAGGCAGCACTGGAACTGGTGCACATGGACCTCGTAGGACCTTTTCCAGTCCGAGGAAGTAAGGGGGAAAGGTACTTCCTGACAATAGTTGATGACTGGAGTCGGCTGATGTGGGCATACCCGTTGAAGCAGAAGGATCATGCTGCCTCAACAATACGAGATGATTGGCTGCCGTTCGTCGAGCGACAATCTGGGCACCCATGCAAGAGCATCAGAACCGACCGAGGTGGAGAGTTTCTAGGAGGAGATCTGACTGCGTGGCTCAAGAAACAAGGCATTGAGCATCAGCTAACGACGTCCTATACCCCTCAGTCAAATGGCGTTGCTGAGAGGGCTAATAGGACCATCCTGGAAACTGCGCGAGCGCTGCTGATCGAATCAGGGCTGGGGAACTCCATGTGGCCTCATGCGGTGAGGCATGCTACAGTGGCAAGGAACCGCGTACTCACAAAGGTGGCTGATGATATGTGGGTGCCGCTGGAGAGGTGGCTTGGAAAGAAGCCTCCAGTGGACATGCTTCGAGTGTTCGGATGCATGGCAGTGGCGCATGTCCCTAAACCGTACAGGACAAAGCTTGGAGCATCTGCACTTTGGTGTGTGCACCTTGGGCTTGCGGCAGAGAGCAAGGGGTGGCTACTCTGGGAGCCCTCAAAGAATGTGCTGTTTGATAGTCGGGATGTCAAATTTGTGGAGAACATCATGTATGGCAAGTGGGAGAAGCAGCCGGAGGCAAGGGTCACCCAGCAGCTGGAAGAGATCACTATGCACTTCGATCTGTCCGAACCTGAGGACAGCGAAGTCACTGCGCCAACGGCAAGCGGTACTGATGAAGGAAGCAATGAGGATATTGCAGCTGATGCTGAAGTCAAGGATCCGGAGCAGCAGCAGCAAGAGGCTTCCAAAACACCAAGTCTGCCAAAGCGAAGGAAACAGATTGGTGGGGGGACAAAGGATTGGGTGAAGGTGAAAGAATGGGTAAATCCAACCATCTACCCTGCACGTACCAGAATGGCAATGAGAAAGCTGTTGAGCTCCACAAGTGGAGGAGCCACAACTGAGCAGCAGGAACAGGCTCAAGGCGAAGATGCAGTGCTGTTCTTGGGTGATGACCAAGAGTCAGATGACAAGGAGCCTGCATACTGCTTTTACGCACCAATACAACCTCCGAGCATGGATCATGCGCTAGCCGGGCCTCAACGGGGGAAGTGGCTCGTTTCAAGAGATGCAGAGTACAACAGCAAGATGGAGAATCACACATGGGACCTGGTGTACTTGCCAAATGGGAAGAAGGCAATACAGTGCAAGTGGCTGGCAAAAATCAAGACGGATGAGAAAGGAGAGCCATCAGTTTACAAGAGCAGGCTGGTGGCAAAGGGGTTTCAGCAGAAAGAGAAGGAAGATTACAAAGAAGTGTTTGCCCCAACTGCTAAGTCTCCAACGCTACGTGTGCTGCTGGCGGTAGCTGCTGTGCGCAAATGGAAGGTGAAGCAGATGGACATCGTAACCGCTTTTCTGTACGGCATTGTGGAAGAGGAGGTGTACATGGTTCAACCACCTGGCTATGAGGATGGAACCGGTCGTGTCTGCAAACTTAACAAGGCCATCTATGGCTTGAAGCAGGCCCCGAGATGCTGGTACAACAGGCTGGCCAGTGCACTGGAAGGGATTGGATTCCGTGCGAGTGCATGCGACGAGAGCCTGTTCCTGATGGGAGAGGGGGAGTCACTTGTGCTTCTGCTGGTGTACGTGGATGACATCCTGCTCTTCAGCAGCAGTGACAAGGAGATCGATGGGGTGCAGCGGAAGCTCACAGAGCAGTTCAAGTGCAAGTCACTTAGAGAGGCAAGGTACTACCTGGGAATGCATATTGAGCGGGATACTGAACGTGGCTGGCTCAAACTGCATCAGGGACAGTACATCAACACCTTGGCTGAGAAGTACTCTCTGCAGGAAGAACGGGAAGTGGTCACACCTTTGCCTTCCGAGTTCAAACTCATAAAGGCAGCTGAAGGAGAAGGAGTTGAGAGTGAAGACCAGAGGCAATTCCAATCCATGGTCGGGAACCTACTCTACGCTGCTGTGCATACTCGGCCTGACATCAGCTTTGCTGTGGGACAGCTGGCTCGAGTAGTGCAAAATCCAACAGAAGAGCAGTGTGGTGCAGCGAAGAGAGTGGTGCGCTACCTCAAGTCATACCCTACAGTGGGAGTACAGTATTCAGCCTCTGCTCAACTCAGTCAAAAAAGAATTGAAGTCCTCAAAGAGAAGGGGGAGCAGCTCGGAGAAGGAAAGGTGTTCCTTTCCTGTTTTGCTGATGCCACGTGGGCTTCTGAGCATGAGGATTCATCATCAGTTGGTGGATACATCTGCATGGTGGGAGGTGGGCCTGTAAGTTGGAGGTCCAAGAAGCAGTCTGAGACGGCACTATCTTCAGTGGAATCTGAGTACATGGCGATGTTTCATGCGGCAAAAGAAATCATCTGGCTAAGGAGGCTCTTGAAGGAGATCGGCCATGAACAGACTTGTGCGACACCTCTGTTCAGTGATAGCAAGGGAGCCATTGCCATGGCACGCAATGCAGTTCTTCATGGGTTGAACAAGCACATGAGGATCATGTGGCATTGGCTGCGGAAGGAGGTGAAGCTTGGGACACTGGATCCGATCTACGTGAAAACTCAGCAACAGCCAGCCGACTTCCTTACCAAGCGGCTAGCTGAAGAGCCACACTGGCGCTGTGCGAGGATGGCGGGAATGTCCTTGAACTAGAGACGGCGAAACAAGCCGACAGTCTGAGGGGGAGTGTGTTGGTGCATATTCATTTGCACGTCATCCTGTCGTCTGTTCGCATCATTTCGTTTGCATGTGTTTTGTGTGCTACGTTGTTTGTATGGTTTGTTGGGTTTGCATGTCTTTGCATGTTCATCTTGTGCTTGTGCAGATGTGCTTGGATTGTGCATGACATCGAGCACATTCCAACGAGCCAAGAATTGTTGGAATCGGAGCACATATGAAGAAGTTACGAAGAAATGTTTGATGGATTTGTTACAACTCATTGGAAGTCCTTGTCAGCTGCTACACCAAAGTTGGAGAGCCCTATAACGAGGAGGGACCAGCATGTGTGGGACTTTTGTCCCCACCTTGCAGCTGCAGCATTTGGGGTTTGGAGGCCAACCTGGCACAGTGTGAAATTTGTCTTGCCAGGCTGGCTGAACCTGAGGATGGGGAGTCAAAACTTTGACTCTTGTCATGTTCTTGACCATGGGCCTCCAGGGTCCTTCCCTTTCATCCTTCACTTCCTACCCCACCTTCCAACTGTGCTTCAATGCCTTTTCTATCATGCCTCTGATCTTGTAAGCTTCAATCATAGTGACTCTGAGGACTGTCAACTTCTCCTAGGGCAGATTACCCCCCAGTGCGCCAAACGCCATAGCTCACTCGTTTAGCTACGGAATCGAGTGATTCAACTTTCAGTGGAAAGCTGACACTGCCAGCTACAACATATCCGATTTTCAGATCGTTTCACCGATTGGAGTTTTTGATATAGCTATTCGAAGGTCGCGAGTTTTCTGGGCGTCATAACGAAGTGCTGCAGAAATTTCCAAGGAGCCATTGAATCATCTGCTTATAGCCTTCTCTAACCAACAACAAGTGACATGAGAGAGGTCACCATCGACATGAGAGAGGTAACCAGCGAGATGAGAGAGGTAAACAACGACATGAGAGAGGTAAACAGCGACAAGAGAAAGGTAACCAGCGAAATGAGAGAGGTAACGAGCGACATGAAAGAGGTAACAGCAAAATGAGAAAGGTAACGAGCGACATGAGAGAGGTAACCAGCGATAGGAAGAGGTAAACAGCGTTATCAGAGTGGTAAGCAGCGACATGAGAGAGGTAACCAGCGATATGAGAGAAGTAAACAGCGACATATGAGGAAATCAGCGATATGAGAGACATGAGAGAGGTAACCAGTGACATGAGAGAGGTAACCAGTGACATGAAAGAGGTAACCAACGACATGGGACAGGTAAACTGCAACATGAGACAGGTAACCAGCGACATGAAAGAGGTAAACAGCGACATGAGACAGGTAACCAGTGACATGAGAGAGGTAACCAGCGACATGCGTAACCAGTGACATGAGAGAGGTAACCATCGACATGAGAGTGGTAACCAGCGACATGAGAGAGGTAAACAACGACATGAGAGAGGTAAACAGCAACATGAGAAAGGTAACCAGCGATATGAGAGAGGTAACAAGCGACATGAGAGAGATAGCAGCGAAATGAGAAAGGTAACGAGCAACATGAGAGAGGTAACCAGCGATAGAAAGAGGTAAACAGCGTTATGAGAGAGGTAAACAGCAACATGAAAGACATAAACAGCGATATGAGAGAGGTAACCAGCGACATGAGAGAGGTAACCAGCGACATGAGAGAGGTAAACAGCGACATGAGAGTGGTAACCAGTGACATGAGAGACGTAACCAGTGACATGAGAGAGGTAACCATCGACATGAGAGAGAGAAACAGCAACAGGAGAGAGGTAAACAGAGACATGAGAGTGGCAACCCACAACATGTGAGAGGTAAATAGCGACATGAGAGAGGTATTTAGCGAGATGAGAGAGGTAACCAGCGACGTGAGAGAGGAAAATTGCGACATGAGATAGGTAAGCAGCGAGTGGTGACAAGCGGCAGAAGAGAGGAAACCAGCGACATGAGAGAGGTAACTAGTGACATGAGAGAGGTAAACAGCGACATGAGAGACGTAACCAGGGACATTAAAGAGGTAACCAGCGACTTGAGAGAGGTAACCAGCGACATGAGAGACGTAACCTGTAACATGAGAGAGGTAACCAGTGATATGAGAGAGGTAAACAGTAAAATAAAAGAGGTAAACAGTGACATGAGAGAGGTAAAAGACGAAATGAGATAGGTAAACAGCGATATGAGAGAAGTAAACAGCGACATGAGAGAGGCAACCAGTGGCATGAGAGACATAACCAGTGACATGAGAGACGTAACAAGCAAAATAAGAGAGCTAACCAGCGAAATGAGAGAGGCAAACAACGATATGAGACAGGTAAACAGGAACAAGAGATAGGTAACCAGCGACATGAGAGAGGGAAACAGCGATAAGAGTGAAGTAAACATCGACATGAGAGAGGTAACTAGCAACATGAGAGATGTAACCAGTGACATGAGAGAGGTACAGCGATATGAGAGAGGTAAACAGGCACATGAGAGAGGTAAACAGCGACGTGAGAGAGGTAACCAGCGATATGAAAGAGGAAACCAGCAATATGAGAGAGGTTACCAGTGAGATGAGAGGGGTAAACATCGACATGAGAGAGGTAAACAGAGACATGATAGAGGTAACCAGCAAGATGAGAGAGCTAACCAGCAACATGAGAGATGTAAACAGCGACATGAGAGCGGTAACCAGCGACATGAGAGAGGTAAACAGCGACATAAGAGAGGTAACCAGCGACATTAGAGAGGTAAACAGCATCGCTTGGATTGTCAGATATCGCTTTCCGAAGTTTGCAGACTTTCCTGGATGTGATCACGAAGTGCTACTGAAATTTCTACCAAGTCCTATTTTCAGCAGCTAACTGCCATCTTTCCCCATCTTTTGCCTCCTCACCTGCACCTGCTCATCGCCGCCTTACCACTGCTGCAGCCGTAGCAGCAGCAGCAGAAGCAGCAGCAGCACCAGAAGGAGCAGCAGACTCAGCAGCAGCAGCAGCAGCAGCCGCAGCAGCAGCAGCTGAAGGAGCAGCAGCAGCAGCAGCAGCGACAGCGGCAGCAGCAGCAGTGGCAGCAGCAGCAGCGGCAGCAGCAGCAACAGCAACAGCAGCAGCAACAGAAGCAGAAGGAGCAGCAGCAGCAGCAGCAGCAGCAGCAGCAGCAGCAGCAGCAGCATCAGCAGCAGCAGCAGCAGCAGCAGCAGCAGCAGCAGCAGCAGTATCTACAGCCATCCCCATCCTCCCCTCCTCTTTGAGCCGCCGCGGGTCCACCCGCCGCCGCTCCCTCCCAGCCACCGCGGGTCCACCCGCCGTCGCCTTCCTCCCACTCCGTGTCACCAATGGCATCCTTTCCCCTTCCCGTTGACGTCTCGACCCTCGATCATGTCGTGCGCGCTGCCGACAACTCAGCAACCAACTGGTATTCCTTCGTCGGCAGCCTCCACCGCGTCCTCGGCAGTGCTTATGTCCTGCCGTTCCGCCTCCTGGACATCATGCTTGGTCTCCCAGAGGGTGACCTTGGGGACCCGCCGCCTCACCCTGGCGATCCCCCCCCTCTCATTCCCCATCCCGGCGATGAACCTCCGCCCCCCATGGTACCCGTTGGCACCAGCACTCGCGCTGCCACCGCTGAAGTTGAGCAGCTCTTCGTTACTCAGCGTCGTGAGTTCTTCGTGCTCCATACTGATTACCTGATCGCGTTGGAGGAACACGAGCGGTCGGCAACCCTCCGCACCCAGCATGCCGCTACCGCCGCCGCTTATGCCGCTGACTCTGCGCGATTTGCCGAGCGTCGTCGCGCCTGGCTCGAGGCGGACAGCCGTGCTACTGGTGCCCTTCTCCTTGCCATCCCGTCTGCGCTCATGCGCAACTTCCAGGCACGTCGCATCGGCTCCCGCCAGATCTGGCTCGAGCTTGAGGCAATGTTCGAACGCACCGACTTCGACGCTGTCGGACCGCTCTTCAAGGAATACTTTAGCATCACGAACGAACATAGTGCTGGCACCGTTGACTACACCAGCCGTCTCCTGGACCTTGCCTCCCGCCTTGAGGCTCCCCAGACTACTCTCCCCCCCAACCTTCAGATCTACCGTCTCCTCGAAGGCCTCTCCCCTCAATATGAAGTGCGCGTCATCGCCTTCACTGAGGCTCAGCCCCGCGCCTCCCTTGACACTGTGGTCCAGTGGATCATTGACGCTGAGGCCCGCCTTCTCTCAACCCCCCCCTCCGGCTTGAACTCCACCGAGTCCCCAAACCCCCAGCTTGCTGTTGCACAGCCGCGTCGTGGAGGGCGCCCACGTGGCGGCCGCACCAACCCTCAGGGAGGGGGTGGAGGTGGCGGTTGTGGGGGCAACGGAGCCGGCGGCGGTGGTTGCGGGGTCGAGGGTGGCAGCAGTGGTGGTGGTGGTGGCAGTGGTGGCTCATCTGGTAGCCGTGGTGGCCGCCCTGGCACTCTCCCCCAATGTTCCTATCTTCGCCGTTTTGGTCCCAGGGCGGGTGAGCGCTGCACCCAAACCAACCATCCCCCAACGACCTGCTTCAAAGCGTATGATGACGCCTGGTTCGAGCGCGGCAACACTGGCACACCCCCACGCTGGTCTGCCATGGATCCCCGCCCCTCTCTCCAGGATGTAAAAAATCTTCCGTCTTTCCTCCCCTCTGATCTTCAGCTCTCCTCCTCCTCCTCCTCTGTCGCTGACCCCATAACTCCACAGGAGCTGCAGCAGTTTTGCCGCTTCCAGCAGCTGCAGCTGCTGCAGCAGCAGCAGCAGTGGGGCTCTGGTGGTCAGGCTGCAGCCGCAGCTGCAGGAGCCGCAGCCGCAGCATCTGCATGGCAGCAGCAGCAGCTTGGCTTTGGCACCGCCGCCATGGCTGCCACAGCCACAACAGGTCCTCCTGGCTTTCCCCTTTGGGGCTCTCCTTCCCCTAGTGCTCCCACCTCCCACTCCAGCTTTCTAGGCGAGCTCATGCGTTCTTCCCCTGCTTCCACTTCCATGTATCCCTCTGTTTTTAATGCCAGTGATTTCCAGTACCCCATATCTTCAGCTCCCTCCTCGCCCACGATAGACTTTGTTCTCGATAGTGGTGCCACTGAAACTGCCCTCAAAGACGCCGGCACCCTCACCTCCCTCCCTTTCCCCACCAACGTTGATGGCGCTGATTCCAGCTTCTCCATCCCTTGCACTCATCTCTCCACCCTCCCCTGCCCCCCCTTCCCCTCTGGAGTGGTCACTGGTCTCCACATTCCCTCCCTTCGTCATAACCTGCTCTCCATCCGTGAACTACAACAGGCTGGCATCACTACCCTCTTCCCCGCCTCTGCCAGCTACTATGACCTCCTCCACGGCCCCACTCGTCGCCTCCTTCATCGCCTCCCACTTTGTCCTCGCTCTCGTCAGTACATCCTCAGCACACCGCGCCCCTCCTCATGCCACGTGACCACTCGTGCAGGCACCTCCACTCTCCCCCCTCCCCTCCCTCTAGAGCCACCTTCCTCCAACTCCACCTCCCCCCCATGCTCTTGTCGCGCACTGTCCCACCCCGCTGTTCTCATCCACCATCGCCTTCGTCATATGAACTTTTCCACACTTCGTAAAGGCCGAGGCCCCTGCTGTCATCGTTACCTGGGCCGAGCAGTGCCGAGTCCACTTTGGTCGCCCCATCCGCCGCCTCCATTCCGACGGCGGTGGTGAGTTTCTCAACCGCACCCTCTCCTCCTACTGCTCAACCCATGGCATCCAGCAGACTCATACCCTTCCCCACTCCCCTCAGCAGAACGGTGTTGCTGAGAGTCGCATTCGTGAGATCACCAAGACGGCCCGCTGCCTCCTCACTCATGCCTCCACGCCCCCTTCTCTTTGGGGCTATGCCCTTGTCCATGCTGCTCTCCTTACTAATCTTTACCCACATCCTCAACGCCAGTCTGTCACTCCCACTGAGCTCTGGGCTAGCACCAAGCCAGATGCTGCCATTCTCCGTATCTGGGGTTGCAAGGCATATGGCCTCATCCCCCCATCTGACCGCTCTCGGCAGGGAGGAAAGCTTGCCTCCAAGGCCATTGAGTGTGTCTACCTTGGCCACGCTCGCTCTGTCCCTGGTTACCTCTTCCTTCACCCGTCCTCAGGCCGCCTCCTACAGAGCCGTGACGTGGTGTTCGATGAGAGCATCCCGTTCTATCATTCTGTTCCGCCTTCCGGCCCCCTTCCTCCTCTCTCCCGCCCCCTCACCTGGGCTGATACTGTCATTCCCCCACTCCTTCCCCAGGCTCCCCTCCTTCCTCCAAATCCTGCTCCTCCCCCTCCTCCTTCCTCAGGTGACATTTACGACCCAGCTGTCCCTGACTCCCCTGCTCACTCTGCCTCATCGCACCAGCACCAGCAGCAGCAGCAGCAGGTGCAGCAGCAGCAGCAGCAGCAACAGCAGCAGCAGCAGGTGCAGCAGCAGCAGCGGATGGAGCAGCAGCAGCAGCAGCTGCAGCAATCGCAGGCAGTGCAGCAACAGCAGCCGCAGCAGGAGGTGCAGCAGCAGCACCAGCAGCGGCCACAGCAGCAGCAGCAGCAGCAGCAGCAGCCACTGCAGCAACCTTATCGGCATCGCCGCACCACCTCTCCGTTCATCCTCCAACGCATCCACACTCACTCTCACGGCCCACTCATAGGCCATCCATGGGGTTGGCCAACACCACCCCCACCCTCCCTTCCCTTCATCGAGGACTCCCATGAGGAGCTCATTGGCGTTCAGCAACAAACACCTTCCCTCACGCCTCTCTACCCGGGCTTCCTTGGCCTCCTCATCCTTGGGATCGCTACCGCTCCCACCAGATTCACCCCGTCCAACTTCCTTGAGGCCATCACCTGCCCCGATGCTGCCAAGTGGATCCAGGCTATGTTTGCTGAATGCGAGGCCTTCATCCGCAATGCCTCATTCATTGACATTGTCCCCTCTCCTGACGACGTCATTGTTGAAGGCCTGTGGGTGTTCCGAGAGAAGCAGCTGCCGGTTGAGAAGCCGGTCTACAAGGCCCGGTATTGTGCCAAGGGCTTCACCCAAACCCATGGCATCGACTACTGGGAGACATTCTCTCCCACTGCCAAGCTCCCAACTCTCCGTGCCATCCTCGACTATGCTGTTCGCATTGGCATGGAGATTGCCTCCATGGATGTCTCCAACGCCTTCCTGCAAGGCGAGCTCCAGGAGCGGGTCCTCTTGCGGCGGCCTCCAGGCTTTCATGCAGCCTTCCCTGCCAACACAGTCTGGGAGCTGCGCCGCCCGGTTTATGGCCTCAAGCAGGCTCCTCGCGAGTGGCACAACAAGCTGGCCGCCACTCTGCAGTCCTTGGGGTTCCATGCCTCTCAGTCTGATGCCAGCCTTTTCCTTCGCTCCTCTCCCACCCGCTTCTTCATCCTGGTGTATGTCGACGACATGATCCTGTTCGCTGACGATGGTGCCGCCATGCAGCAAGTGAAGGACGCCCTGCATGCGCGCCTCAAGTGCAAGGACCTGGGTGAGCTCAAGCACTATCTGGGCATGACCATCACCCGGGACCGCACATCGCGCACCATTACCCTCCCTCAGTCCTTCTACATCGACCAAGTCTTGCAGCGGTTCGACATGGCGCAGGCCAAGCCGGTTACCGCTCCCGGGCAGACCGAGCACCAGCTTGCCCCTCCTCCTGCTCCCTCCTCCTCTGACCATCCTTATGCTGAGCTCGTCGGCTCGCTGATGTACGCTATGATGTGCACCCGCCCCGACCTTGCCTACCCCATCAGTGTTCTTGCTCGATTCGTCGGTACCGGTCGCCACACTGATGAGCACTGGGCTGCAGCGAAGCGGGTCCTCCGCTACCTCCGTGGTACCAAGGACTATGTCCTCACCCTCGGAGGCTCTTCTCCTCCCCTCCTCTCTGGCTTCAGTGACTCCTCCTGGGCTGACTCCCAGCCGGATTGCCGCTCCTCTCAAGGCTACGGCTTCACCCTTGGCAGCGGCCTCATCAGCTGGCGCTCCACTCGCTCCTCCTCCATCGCCCTCTCATCCTGCGAGGCTGAGCTCTATGCTTGCACCATGGCCGCTCAGGAGGCTCGCTGGCTCACCTTCCTCCTTGCTGAGATCGGTGCTCCTCAGCGCTGTCCCACCCTCTGGTGCGACAACGCCAGCACCATCCATCTCACAAAGGACCCTGTCTTCCATGGCCGCTCCAAGCACATTGAACTCCGCTACTTCTTCGTTCGAGAGTTGGTCCAGCAAGGTCACTTGGTGGTCCGCAAGATCGCTGCAGAGGCCAACTTGGCCGACATCTTCACCAAGGCCCTCCCGAAGACCGCGCACTCTGCCCTCCTCCGCCTTCTCGGCCTTGGGCCCCGCCCCCCTTCCTGATTCTGGGGTTGTACCCTATATATACACTAGCTTTGCATGCTATGGGGTTGTGTTAGAATATACCATGCTATGCTAGTTGTGTATATTGTGTTTACATTCCTAGTTGGGTGTACACCTGTGTTGGGGTGTCAATCCAACCCAATTGTGGTTGGAGCCCCCAAACACAAGGACCACAATTGTGGGGGCACCACAAGTGGGTTGGCTAAACCACTGGTGGTACACCACACTTGGACCACCTCCAACTAGTGGTCAACCACATTTGGAAGGATCCTCCCTCCCTTGTGATTGGTCCTAACCCCCCTTTCCCTTCCAACCTTCCCTTCCTAGCTCATCCCTCTCTTCCTATGTAATGCCTTTGCTTCATCAATAAACTGAACCTTTCTGTTTCTAACAACCAGTTCCCCTAGTGGTAAATAGCGACATGAGAAAGGTAACCAGCGACATGAGAGAGGTAACTAGCGAGATGAGAGAAGTAACCAGCGATGTGAGAGAGGAAAATTGCGACATGAGACAGGTAAGCAGCGAGTGGTGACAAGCGGCAGAAGAGAGGAAACCAGCGACATGAGAGAGGTAACAAGCGATATGACAGAGGTAAACAGCGACGTGACAGAGGTAACCAGCAATATGAAAGAGGTTACCAGCGATATGAGAGGGGAAATCTCGACATGAGAGATGTAACCAGCCATATGAGAGAGGTAAACAGCAACATGCGAGGTAAACAGCGACATAAGAGAGGCAAACAGAGACATGAAAAGGTAACCAGCAAGATGAGAGAGCTAACCAGCAATATGAGAGATGAAAACAGGGACATGAGAGCGGTAACCAGCGACGTGAGAGAAGTAAACAGCGACCTGAGAGAGGTAACCAGTGACATGAGAGAGGTAAACAGCGACATGAGAGACGTAACCAGGGACATGAACGAGGTAACCAGCGACTTGAGAGAGGTAACCAGCGACATGAGAGATGTAAACAGCGAAATGAAAGAGGTAAACAGTGACATGAGAGAGGTAAAAGGCGAAATGAGAGAGGTAAGCAGAGATATGGGAGAAGTAAACAGCGACATGAGAAAGGCAACCAGTGGCATGAGAGACCTAACCAGTGACATGAGAGACGTAACAAGCGAAATGAGAGAGGTAACCAGCAACATGAAAGAGGCAAACAACGATATGAGACAGGTAAACAGCAACAAGAGATAGAAAGAGGTTACGAGCGACATGTAAGAGGTAACCAGCAACATGAAAGAGGTAAACAGCGATATGAGAGTGGTGAACAGCGACATGAGAATGGTAAACAGCAACATGAAAGAGGTAACCAACAACACGTGAAGTAACTAGCGACATGAGAGAGGCAACCAGCGGCATGAGAGAGGTAAACAGTGACATAAGAGAGGTAACCAGCGACATTTGAGAGGTAACCAGCAACATGAGAGAGGTAACCAGCAACGAGAGAGAGGTAAACAGCGACATCAGAGAGGTTACCATCGACATAAAAGAGGTAACAAGGGTCAGGAGAGAGGTAACCAGCGACATGAAAGAGGTAACCAGCGATAGAAAGAGGTAAACAGCGACATGAGGAGGTAACCAGCGACATAAGAGAGGTCACCAGCGACATGAGAGAGGTAAACAGTGGCAGAAGAGAGGTAAACAGCAACATGAGAGAGGTAACTAGCGACATGAGAGGGGTAACCAGCAACATGTGAGAGGTAACCAGCGACATGAAAGAGGTAACCATCGATATGAGAGAGTTAACCAGCGACATCAGACAGGTAACCAGCGACATGAAAGAGGTAAATAGGGACACGAGAGAGGTAACCAGTGACATGAGAGAGGTAACCAGCGACATGAGAGAGGTAAACAACGACATGACAGAGGAAACCAGCGACATGAGCAAGGTAAACAGCGACATAAGAGAGGTAAACAGCGACATGAGAGAGGTAAACAGCGACAGGAGAGAGGTAAACAGCGACAGGAGAGAGGTAACCAGCGACATGAGAGAGGTAAACAGCGACATGAGAGAGGTAACCAGCGACATGAGAGAGATAAACAGTGACATGAGAGAGATATCCAGCGACATGAGAGAGGAAACCAGCGACAAAAGAGCGTCTGTCAGTCTGGTCATCGGCCCATGAGGAGTCTGTGTATCCCTCGAACTGGAGGGGCCGTAAGCTGATGCAGTAGTAGGAGTGGAGTGGAGACAGAGTTACTGGAGTCCATGTCGAACCGCTTGAGAAGGTTGTCGGTGTAGGACTACGCGGGCACAATGGCTGCTCAAGAGGCACGCTGGCTCTCCTTTCTCCTTGCTGAGTTAGGCTACCCCCAGCAGTCGCCCACCCTGTGGTGTGACAACCAGAGTGCCATTCACCTCACCAAGGATCCTGTGTTCCACTCTCGCACCAAGCACATCGAACTTCGTCATTTCTTCATCCGAGATCTTGTTCAGAGTGACCAGCTGACGGTACGGTACATCGCCTCAGATTGCAACCTCGCCGACCTCTTTACCAAGGCTCTCGGCAAGGCTGACCACCATCGCCTTCTCCGTTCCATGGGGCTATGTGCTCCTTGACCGGGTTTGCAGTCTATGGGGGTGTGTTAGAAATAGACTGCAAATACCATTTTTATATTTGTACTTTTATATCCTAGTTTAGGTTATGAATGTTCTGGTGGGTTGGGGTGTACTCACAAATCCCAACCTCACCCAATTGTGATCCCCCCAATCTCCAATTACCCAATTGGAGATTCCGGAGATCCCAATGGGGATTCCCTCCAATTCCCCTTTCATCCATTCACTCTCACCTTGCCATGTACAAATAGAGCCTTGGGCTCCTTACCTAATCAATCATTTCAACTCTATTTCTTATATCGCTGCAACTAATACTGCACTTGATTGACTTGGTGGTTGCGCTGGAATGGCGCCGAAGCGGCATAGGCTTGAGGCACGGGAGCGCGGATTGTATTGGCCTTGGCTTGAGCGCTGTTGTCCTTTTCGGCAGAAAGGAGCGCAGATGAGACCTTGGCAAATGTGAGGTCTGCAGGAGCAAGGCCCAAGAGCATCTTGCGTGTGACTTCGTATGCCGGAGTGAGGCCGACTAGGAGAGCGGCTGCAGGGGCTTGCTCGGGGAAGACTATCCCCAACTGTTTGAGTTCTCCATCAATGGACTGCACCTTGGTGACATAGTCCGCCATACCTGGCGAGTCCTCGAGCCGCACTTGGAACATGCTGGGGATGAGTATAGCAACTCCCACTGCAGTCTTGTTTAGGAAGCAATCTTCGAGGTAGAGCCAGACGTGTAGTTGTGGTAGGTTTCGACGAGTTCAGGAGGAGTGGTGCCCATGAAGACACTAATGACCGCACCATCGGCCTTCTCCCAATTCTTGTACTTGAGCAGTGCAGCGGCATAAACTGCTTCGGCGGTGGCATTAGCTGGATCGGCGGACCTCTCGGGTTTAGGAGGCTCTTTGCCGTCACCGATGTTGAGAAGGACGTCGGTGAGCTCGAGCCCCTTCACCTCGCGACAAAGGAGGTTCTTGTCGACACCATAGCGCCAAGCCTTGTAGTTCGAGCATGTGCCGTCCGACTCGAGACGAAGGAGCGGGATCGGGTTGGCGAGTGAAATGGTTGAGTAAGCCATTGTCGGTGTGCAGCGCGGCACTTCTGGAAATTGGTCGACGAGAATTGCTGAAAATCACTCTTGAAATTCTCGATGAAGCCGTCTTGAAACCGAATCTGAGCCTATGTCTAACCCCGGACCCACACACCCCCCCCCACACCCCCAGGCCCTGTCCCGCAGCTACACAGCTCCGCAACCAGCTCCGCAACCAGCTCCGCAACCAGCTCCGCAACCAGCTCCGCTCCGCTTCAACCTGTGTACCTGCTCTTGATTTGACGCGAGACGTTTGTGGATGCGATTTCGCGAGGGGAGTTCGCCTATTCTGGCGGTGTCTGAGGGAAAACTCGAGAACGAGTTTTGAGAAATGGTCGAAATTGAGATTCGACCAAGGAGAACCGAGGAGGAAATCGACGACGAGAAGCGAGAACGCTTCAGAGATGAGAAATTCAACGAGGTCGAGCGCGAAGGCGGTCGACGATGAGAGGCGCGACTGCAGAGTGGAGCACGTCGAAATTCCGACGACTCAAAACAAATGTCGCGACGATGAACTGCGCGTAGTGCAGGCACGTTGAGATTAGAACCTTGATCCGCGTGTGCGGATAGGTCGCTCTGATACCATGTAAGAAATAGAGTTGAAATGATTGATTAGGTAAGGAGCCCAAGGCTCTATAAGTACATGGCAAGGTGAGAGAGAATGGATGAAGGGGGAATTAGAGGGAATCCCCATTGGGATCTCTGGAATCTCCAATTGGGTAATTGGAGATTGGGGGGATCACAATTGGGTGAGGTTGGGATTTGTGAGTACACCCCAACCCACTAGAACATTCATAACCTAAACTAGGATATAAAAGTACAAATACAAAAGTGGTATTTGCAGTCTATTTCTTACAACGACATGTGAGAGGAAACCAGCGACGTGAGACATGAGAGAGGAAACTAGCGACATGAGAGAGGTAAACAGCTACATGAGAGAGGTAACCAGCGACATGAGAGAGGAAATCAGCGATATGAGAGAGGTAAACAGCAACAGAGAGAGGTAAACAGCGACATGAGAGAGGTAAAGTACGAACTGAGAGAGGTAACCAGCGACATGAGAGAGGTAAACAGCGACATTAGAGAAGTAACCAGCAACTTGAGAGAGGTAAAGTACGAACTGAGAGAGGTAACTAGCGACATGAGAGAGGTAAACAGCGACATGAGAGAGGTAAACAGCAACATGAGAGAGGTAACCTGCGACACGAGGGAGGAAACCAGCGACATGAGAACGGTAAACAGCGATATGAGAGAGGAAAAGAGCGAGATGAGAGAGGTAACCAGCGACATGAGAGAGGTAAACAGTGATATGAGGAAGTAAACAGCGACGTGAGAGAGGTAAACAGCGAGATGAGGGAGGCAACCAGTAACATGTGAGAGGTAAACAGTGACATGAGAGAGGCAAATAGCGAGATGAGAGAAGAAACCAGTGACATGTAACAGGTAAGCAGTGATATGAGAGAGGTAACCAGATACATGAGAGAGCAAACCAGCGACATGAGACAGGTAAACAGCGACATGAGAGAGGTAAACAGCGACACCAGAGAGGTAAACAGCGACATGAGAGGGATAAAGAGCGACATGAGAGTGGTACACGGCGAGATGAGAGAGGGAACCAGTGACATGTGAGAGGTTAACAGTGAAATGCGAGAGGTAAATAGCGATATGAGAGAGGAAAACAGCGATATGAGAGGTAACCTGCGACATAGGAGAGGAAACCAGTGACGTGAAAGAGGTAAACAGCGACATGAGAGAGGTAAACAAACGACATGAGGGAGGTAAACATCGACATGAGAGAGATAAACAGCGAGATGGGAAAGGTAAACAGCGACATGAGAGAGGTAAACAGCGACGAGACAGGTAAACAACGACATGAGAGAGGTAACCAGCAACATGAGAGAGGAAACCAGCGACATGAAAGTTGTAAACAGCGATATGAGAAAGGTAGATAGGGAAATGAGAGAGGTAAACAGCGACATGAGAGAGGTAAACAGCGATACCAGAGAGGTAAACAGCAACATGAGAGGGATAAAGAGCGACATAAGAGAGGTAAACCGCGAGATGAGAGAGGTAACCAGTGACATGAGAGAGGTAAATAGCGACATGAGAGAGGTGAACAGCGACATGAAGGAGGTAACCACCGACATGAGAGACGTAAGCAGCGACACTAGAGAGGTAAACAGCGACATGAGAGAGGTAGACAGCGACATGAGAGAGGTAACCAGCGACATGAGAGAGGTAAAACGCACCATAAGAGAGGTAAACAGCGGCATGATGACTGCGGTAAGCAGCGATATGAGAGAGGTAACCAGCGACATGAGAGAGGTAAACAGGGATACGACACAGGTAACCAGCAACATTAAAGAAGGAACCAGGGACATGAGAGAGGAAACCAGCGACCTAAGAGAGGTAAGCAGCCACATGAGAGAGGTAAACAGGGCGATGAGAAAGGTAAACAGCGACATGAGAGAGGTAAACAGCGACAGGAGAGAGGTAAAGTACGACATGAGAGAGGTAAACATGTCGCGAGAGAGGTAACCAGCGACATGAAAGAGCAAACAATCGACAGGAGAGAGCAAACCAGCGACATGTGAGAGGTAAACAGCGACATGAGAGAGGTAACCAACGACATGAGAGAGGAAACCAGCGACATGAGAGAGGTAATCAGCGACACCAGAGAGGTAAACAGCGACATGAGAGAGGTAAACAGCAAGATGAGAGAGGTAACCAGTGACATGTGAGAGGTAAACAGTGACACGAGAGAGGTAAACAGTAACATGCGAGAGGTAAACAGGGACATGAGAGAGGTAAACAGCGACATGAGAGAGGTAAACAGGGACATGAGAGAGGTAAACAGGGACATGAGAGAGGAAAACAGCGACATGAGAGAGGTAAACAGCGACAGGAGAGAGGTAAAGTACGACATGAGAGAGGTAAACATGTCGCGAGAGAGGTAACCAGCGACATGAAAGAGCAAACAATCGACAGGAGAGAGCAAACCAGCGACATGTGAGAGGTAAACAGCGACATGAGAGAGGTAACCAACGACATGAGAGAGGAAACCAGCGACATGAGAGAGGTAAACAGCGACACCAGAGAGGTAAACAGCGACATGAGAGAGGTAAACAGCAAGATGAGAGAGGTAACCAGTGACATGTGAGAGGTAAACAGTGGCATGAGAGAGGTAAACAGTGACATGAGAGAGGTAAACAGGGACATGAGGGGGGAAACAGCGACATGAGAGAGGTAAACAGGGACATGAGAGAGGTAAACAGGGACATGAGGGAGGTAAACAGCGACATGAGACATGTAAACTACGACATGAGAGAGGTAACCAGCGAGATGAGAGAGGTAACCAGCGACATCAGAGAAGTAAGCAGCGACATGAGAAAGGTAAACGGCGACATGAAAGAGGTAACCAGCGACATGAGAAACGTAACCAGCGAGTTGAGAAAGGTAACCAGCGACATGAGAGAGGTAAACAGTGGAATGAGAGAGGTAATGAGTGACATGGGAGAGGAAACTAGCGACATGAGAGAGGTAAACAGCAACATGAGAGAGGTTAACAAGAACTTGAGAGAGGTAAGCAGCGACATGAAAAAGATAAATAGCAACATGAGAGAGGTAACCTGCGGCATGAGAGAGGTAAAGAGTGACATGAAACAGGTTAACAGCAACATGAGAGAGGCAACCAGCGACATGAGACAAGTAACCAGCGACTTGAGAGATGTAACCAGCGACATGAGATAGGTAAACAGCGATATGAGAGAGGTGTACAGCGGCATGAGACAGGTAACCAGCGATATGAGAGAAGTAAACAGGGATACCAGAGAGGTAAACAGCATCCTGAGAGGAATTAAGAGCGACATGAGAGAGGTAGACAGCAAGATAAAGAGGTAACCTATGACATGTGAGAGGTAAACAGTGACATCAGAGAGGTAAATAGCGACATGGGAGAGGTAAACAGCGACATCAGGGAGGTAACTAGCGACATGAGAAAGGTAACTACTGACATCAGAGAGGTATAGCGCGACATAAGAGAGGTAAACTGCGACATGACTGAGGTAAGCAGCGATATGAGAGAGGTAACCAGTGACATGAGAGAGGTAAACAGTGACACTAGAGAGGTAAACAGCGACATGAGAGAGGTAAACAGTGACATGAGAGAGGTAACCAGCGACATGAGAGAGGTAACCAGCGACATGAGAGAGGTAAACTGCGACATAAGCGAGGTAAAGAGTGACATGAAAGAAGTAACCAGCGACATGAGAGAGCAAACCAGCGACATGAGAGAGGAAAACAGCAACATGAGAGAGGAAACCAGCGACTTAAGAGAGGTAAACAGCGACATGAGAGAGGTAAACAGGGACATGAGATAGATCAACAACGAAATGAGAGAGGGAAACTACGACATGAGAGTGGTAACCAGCGACATGAGAGAGGTAACCAGCGACATGAGAGAGGGAAATATCGACATGAGAGAGGTAACCAGTGATATGAGAGAGGTAAATAGTGACACCAGAGAGGTAAACAGCGACATGAGAGGGATAAACCGCGATATGAGAGTGGTAAACAGCGAGATGAGAGAGGTAAACAGCGACATGAGAGGGGTAAACTGTGACATGAGAGAGGTAACCAGCGACATGAGGGAGGTAAACAGCGACATGAGAGAGGAAAACAGGGACATGAAAGAGGTAAACAGCGACATGAGAGAGGTAAACAGTGACATGAGATAGGTAAAGAGCGACTTGAGAGAGGTAAACAGCGACATGAGAGTACCTACCAACGACATAAGTGAGGAAACCAGGGACATGAGAGAGGTAAACAGCGATATGAGAAAGGTAAACTGCGACATGAGAGAGGTAAACAGCGACATGAGAGAGGTAACCAGGGACATGAGATAGGTAAGCAGTGATATGAAAGAGGTCAACAGTGACTTAGAGAGGTAAACAGGGACATGAGAGAGGTAACCAGCAACATGAGAGAAGTAAACAGCGATACCAGAGGTAAACAGCAACATGAGGGGGATGAAGAGCGACATGAGAGAGGTTAGCAGCGACATGAGAAAGGTAAATAGCAACATAAGAGAGGTAACCAGCGACATGAGAGAGGTAAACAGCGACATTAAACAGGTAAACAGCGACATGAGAGAGGTAACTGGCGACATGAGAGAGGTAACCAGCGACATGAGAGAGGTTACCAAGGATTTGAGAGAGGTAAACAGCGACAAGACAGGGGTAAACAGCGACATGAGAGAGGAAACTGTTGGTTAGATTAGGCTTTAAGCAGGTGATTCAATGGCTCAGAAAATTTATGCAGCACCTCGTTATGACGCCCAGAAAAGCTATATCCAAACCTCCAATCGGTGCAACGATCGGATATGTTGCTGCGTGGTGCGTCAGATTTCTACTGAAAGTTGAATTACTCCATTCCGTAGCTTTACGAGTGAGCTATTGCGTTTGGCGCACTGGGGGGTAATCTGCCCTAGGAGAAATTGACAGTCCTCAGAGTCACTATAATTGAAGCTTACAAGTTCAGAGGCATGATAGAAAAGGCATTGAAGCACAGTTGGAAGGTAGGGATGGAAGGGAAGGATGAAAGGGAAGGACCCTGGAGGCCCATGGTCAAGAACATGACAAGAGTCAAAGTCTTGACTCCCCATCCTCAGGTTCAGCCAGGCTGGCAAGACAAAATTCACATTGTGCCAGGTTGGCCTCCAAACCCCAAATGCTGCAGCTGCAAGGTGGGGAAAAATGTCCCACACATGCTGGTCCCTCCTCGTTATAGATATAGCAGTTGACAAGGACTTCCAATGAGTTGTAACAAATCCGTCAAATATTTCTTCGTAACTTCTTCATATGTGCTCCGATTCCAACAATTCTTGGATCGTTGGAATGTGCTCGATGTCATGCACAATCCAAGCACATATGCACAAGCAGAAGATGAACATGCAAAGACATGCAAACCCAACAAACCATACAAACAATGTAGCACACAAAACACATGCAACGAAATGATGCGAACTAACGACAGGATAACGTGCAAACGAATATGCATCGTTGGCGGAAAATGGATCTTCCGACTCAAACAAGTCCCAGGCGAAGCTCCACTGTTCAAGGCATGATACGTGGCAAAGGGTTTGACCCAGAAGGAGTATCTCGACTTCTTCGAAACATTCTCGCCCACGGCCAAGCTCCCGACTGTGCGCGCTCTTCTTGATATAGCCGCTCGCGGCAACTTCGAGATCAAGTCCATGGACGCCTCCTCCGCCTTTCTCCAAGGCCAGCTCAAGGAGGATGTTCACATGGAACGCCCACCGGGGTTTCCTGGCACTTACCCTGTCAACACAGTATGGAAGCTGAAGCACCCAGTGTATGGCCTCAAGCAGGCTCCTCGTGAGTGGCACAACAAGGTGAAGGAAGTCCTCCTCGCACTTGACTTTCATCCCTCTGCCTCAGATTCCAGTCTTTTCGTTCGTCACTCCTCCGAATGTTCTAGTGGGTTGGGGTGTACTCACAAAATCCCAACCCCACCCAATTGTGATCCCCCCAATCTCCAATTACCCAATTGGAGATTCCAGAGATCCCAATGGGGATTCCCTCCGATTCCCTCTTCATCCATTCTCCTTTACCTTGCCATGTACTTATAGAGCCTTGGGCTCCTTACCTAATCAATCATTTCAGCTCTAATTCTTACAATCCATGTACACCAGTAGAAGCACAAGCGACTCGTCGCATGCACTCGCACGGAATCCAATCCCTTCCGGTGCACTGGCCAGCCTGTTGTACCAGCATCTCGGGGCCTGCTTCAAGCCATAGATGGCCTTGTTAGGTTTGCAGACACGACCGGTTCCATCCTCATAGCCAGGTGGTTGAACCATGTACACCTCCTCTTCCACAATGCCGTACAGAAAAACGGTTACGATGTCCATCTTCTTCATCTTCCATTTGCGCACAGCAGCTACCGTCAGCAGCACACGTAGCGTTGGAGACTTACCAATTGGGGCAAACACTTCTTTGTAATCTTCCTTCTCTTTCTGCTGAAACCCTTTTGCCACCAGCCTGCTCTTGTAAACTGATGGCTCTCCTTTCTCATCCGTCTTGAATTTTGCCAGCCAGTTGCACTGTATTGCCTTCTTCCCATTTAGCAAGTACACCAGGTCCGATGTGTGATACTCCATCTAGCTGTTGTACTCTGCATCTCTTGAAACGAGCCACTTCCCCCGTTGAGGCCCGGCTAGCGCATGATCCATGCTCGGAGGTTGTATTGGTGCGTAAAAGCAGCAGTATGCAGGCTCCTCGTCATCTGACTCTTGTGTAAGAAATAGACTTGAAATGATTGATTAGGTAAGGAGCCCAAGGCTCTATAAGTACATGGCAACGTGAGAGAGAATGGATGAAGGGGGAATTGGAGGGAATCCCCATTGGTATCTCCGGAATCTCCAATTGGGTAATTGGAGATTGTGGGGATCACAATTGGGTGAGGTTGGGATTTGTGAGTACACCCCAACCCACTAGAACATTCATAACCTAAACTAGGATATAAAAGTACAAATACAAAAATGGTATTTGCAGTCTATTTCTAACACACCCCCATAGACTGCAAACCCGGTCAAGGAGCACATAGCCCCATGGAACGGAGAAGGCGATGGTGGTCAGCCTTGCCGAGAGCCTTGGTAAAGAGGTCGGCGAGGTTGCAATCTGAGGCGATGTACCGTACCGTCAGCTGGTCACTCTGAACAAGATCTCGGATGAAGAAATGACGAAGTTCGATGTGCTTGGTGCGAGAGTGGAACACAGGATCCTTGGTGAGATGAATGGCACTCTGGTTGTCACACCACAGGGTGGGCGACTGCTGGGGGTAGCCTAACTCAGCGAGGAGAAAGGAGAGCCAGCGTGCCTCTTGAGCAGCCATTGTGCCCGCGTAGAGCTCGGCCTCGCAGGACGACAGGGAGACTGCAGAGGACCGAGTGGAGCGCCAGCTGATGACTCCGCTACCAAGGGTGAAGCAGTACCCTTGGGAGGAGCGTCTGTCAGTCTGGTCATCGGTGCATGAGGAGTCTGTGTATCCCTCGAGCTTGACTAGAGAGGTACCACCAAGAGTGAGGATGTAAGACTTGGTGGCTTGTAGATAGCGGAGGACCCTCTTGGCTGCAGACCAATGCAAGGCAGTGTAGCGTCCGGGGGAGACGTACGGAGAGAGGGCACTAACCGGGTAAGCCAAGTCTGGTCGAGTGCACATCATGGCATACATGAGTGAACCGACTACCTCAGGGTAGGGGTCCTTGTAGGCGTCAGGAGAAGGAACTGGAGGGGCCGTGAGCTGATGCTGTAGTGGGAGTGGAGTGGAGACAGAGTTACTGGAGTCCATGTCGAACCGCTTGAGAAGGTTGTCGATGTAGGACTCCTGGGAGAGCGTGATCGTGCAAGCCTGGCGGTCACGAGTGATCTCCATCCCCAGGTAGTTCTTGAGGTCACCAAGATTCTTCATGAGAACGGCGGAGCTGAGAGCAGACTGGACAGCTGCCATGTCGGCTGGATCTCTGGTGGCTAGAATGAAGTCGTCGACGTAGACGAGGATGTAGAAGGGCTCGGAGGAGTGACGAACGAAGAGACTGGAATCTGAGGCAGAGGGATGGAAGTCAAGTGCGAGGAGGACTTCCTTCACCTTGTTGTGCCACTCACGAGGAGCCTGCTTGAGGCCATACACTGGGCGCTTCAGCTTCCATACTGTGTTGACAGGGTAAGTGCCAGGAAACCCCGGTGGGCGTTCCATGTGAACATCCTCCTTGAGCTGGCCTTGGAGAAAGGCGGAGGAGGCGTCCATGGACTTGATCTCGAAGTTGCCGCGAGCGGCTATATCAAGAAGAGCGCGCACAGTCGGGAGCTTGGCCGTGGGCGAGAATGTTTCGAAGAAGTCGAGATACTCCTTCTGGGTGAAACCCTTCCCCACGCTTCCGCCCCATCCCCTTCCGACGCTCATCTCTTTGCCGTCTCCTCCATCGCCGCTGCTAGACTCCTAGCCGCCGCCTCTCTTTCCCTTCACAACTAGTTTTCTGTTGGGTGGATTTTCAAACATCCCCAGTGCGCCAAACGCCATAGCTCTCTCGCTAGTTGACAGAATTGAGTGATTCGACTTGCAAAAGAACGCTCTTGGTGTCAGCGACTACGTCGTAAAATTGCAGACTGATTCACCGTTTAGATTGTTGGATATCGCTTTCCGAAGTTCGCGCACTTTCCTGAATATGATCACGAAGTGGTACTGAAATTTCCACCAAGTCCTACTTTCATCAGCTAACTGCCATCTTTCCCCATCAGCTAACTGCCATCAGCTAGTAGCAGCAGCAGCAGAAGGAGCAGCAGACGCAGCAGCAGCAGCATGAGCAGCAGCAGCAGCAGCAGCAGCAGCAGCAGCAGCAGCAGCAGCAGCAGCAGCAGCAGCAGCAGCAGCAGCAGCAGCAGCAGCAGCAGCAGCAGCAGCAGCAGCAGCAGCAGCAGTGGGAGCAGCAGCAGTAGCTACAGTCATCCCCATCCTCCCCTCCTCTTTGAGCCGCCGTGGGTCCACCCGCCGCCGCTCCCTCCCAGCCACCGCGGGTCCACCCGCTGTCGCCTTCCTCCCACTCCGTGTCACCAATGGCATCCTTTCCCCCTCCTGTCGACGTTCCGACCCTCGATCATTTGGTGGGCGCTGCCGACAACTCAGCAACCAACTGGTATTCCTTCGTCGGCAGTGCATATGTCCTGCCATTCCGCCTCCTGGACATCATGCTTGGTCTCCCAGAGGGTGACCTTGGGGACCCGCCGCCTCACCCTGGCGATCCCCCCCCTCTCATTCCCCATCCCGGCGAGGAACCTCTGCCCCCGTGGTACCCGTTGGCACCAGCACTCGCGCTGCCACCGCTGAGGTTGAGCAGCTCTTCGTTACTCAGCGTCGTGAGTTCCTCGTGCTCCATACTGATTACCTGATCGCTTTGGAGGAACACGAGCGGTCGGCCACCCTCCGCAACCAGCATGCCGCTACCGCCGCTGCTTATGCCGCTGACTCTGCGCGATTTGCCGAGCGTCGTCGCGCTTGGCTCGAGGCGGAAAGCCGTGCTACTGGTGCCCTTCTCCTTGCCATCCCGCCTGCGCTCATGCGCAACTTCCAGGCACGTCGCATCGGCTCCCGCCAGATCTGGCTCGAGCTTGAGGCGATGTTCGAACGCACCGACTTCGACGCTGTCGGACCGCTCCTCAAGGAATACTTCAGCATCACGATCGAAAATAGTGCTGGCGCCGTTGACTACACCAGCCGTCTCCTGGACCTTGCCTCCCGCCTAGAGGCTCGCCAGACTACTCTCCCCTCCAACCTCCAGATCTATCGTCTCCTCGAAGGCCTCTCCCCTCAGTATGAAGTGCGCGTCATCGCCTTCACCGAGGCTCAGCCCCGTGCCTCCCTTGACACTGTGGTCCAGTGGATCATTGACGCTGAGGCCCGCCTTCTCTCAACCCCCCCCTCCGGCTTGAACTCCACCGAGTCCCCAAACCCCCAGCTTGCTGTTGCACAGCCGCGTCGTGGAGGGCGCCCACGTGGCGGCCGCACCAACCCTCAGGGAGGGGGTGGAGGTGGCGGTTGTGGGGGCAACGGAGCCAGCGGCGGTGGTTGCGGGGTCGAGGGTGGCAGCAGTGGTGGTGGTGGTGGCAGTGGTGGCTCATCTGGTAGCCGTGGTGGCCGCCCTGGCACTCTCCCCCCATGTTCCTATCTTCGCCGTTTTGGTCCCAGGGCGGGTGAGCGCTGCACCCAAACCAACCATCCCCCAACGACCTGCTTCAAAGCGTATGATGACGCCTGGTTCGAGCGCGGCAACACTGGCACACCCCCACGCTGGTCTGCCATGGATCCCCGCCCCTCTCTCCAGGATGTCAAAACTCTTCCGTCTTTCCTCCCCTCTCATCTTCAGCTCGCTTCCTCTTCCTCCTCTATCGCTGACCCCATAATTCCCCAGGAGCTGCAGCAGTTTCGCCGCTTCCAGCAGCTACAGCAGTTTCGCCGCTTCCAGCAGCTGCAGCTGCACCAGCAGCTACAGCTGCCGCAGCAGTGGGGCTCTGGTGGTGAGGCTGCAGCCGCAGCTGCAGGAGCCGCAGCCGCAGCATCTGCATGGCAGCAGCAGCAGCTTGGCTTTGGCACCGCCACCATGGCTGCCACAGCCACAACAGGTCCTCCTGGCTTTCCCCTTTGGGGCTCTCCTTCCCCTAGTGCTCCCACCTCCCACTCCAGCTTTCTAGGCGAGCTCATGCGTTCTTCCCCTGCTTCCCCTTCTATGTATCCCTCTGTTTTTAATGCCAGTGATTTCCAGTACCCCATGTCTTCAGCTCCCTCCTCGCCCACGATAGACTTTGTTCTCGATAGTGGTGCCACTAAAACTGCCCTCAAAGACGCCGGCACCCTCACCTCCCTCCCTTTCCCCACCAACGTTGATGGCGCTGATTCCAGCTTCTCCATCCCTTGCACTCATCTCTCCACCCTCCCCTGCCCCCCCTTCCCCTCCGGAGTGGTCACTGGTCTCCACATTCCCTCCCTTCGTCATAACCTGCTCTCCATCCGTGAACTCCAACAGGCTGGCATCACTACCCTCTTCCCCGCCTCTGCCACCTACTGTGACCTCCTCCACGGCCCCACTCGCCGCCTCCTTCATCGCCTCCCACTTTGTCCTCGCTCTCGTCAGTACATCCTCAGCACACCGCGCCCCTCCTCATGCCACGTGACCACTCGTGCAGGCACCTCCACTCTCCCCCCTCCCCTCCCTCTAGAGCCACCTTCCTCCAACTCCACCTCCTCCCCATGCTCTTGTCGCGCACTGTCCCACCCCGCTGTTCTCATCCACCACCGCCTTGGTCATATGAACTTTCCCACACTTCGTAAAGCCGTCTCCTCCCGCTTGCTTGACGGTCTTCCCCCCACTCTTCCTCCCCTCCCGTCCTCTTCCGCTCCCCCATGCGCCACATGCATTCATGGAAAGCTCAAACAACAGCCTCACCTCAGTCATCCTTCCTTTGCTGCTGCCCCCCTTGACCTCGTCCACATGGACCTCTGGGGCCCTAACCCTTCCCCTTCCCGCCAAGGGCACTGGTACATGCTTGTCCTAGACGACGACCACAGCAGGTACTCCTCGGTGTTCCTCCTCCACACGAAGGACGAGGCCCCTGCTGTCATCGTTACCTGGGCCGAGCAGTGCCGAGTCCACTTTGGTCGCCCCATCCGCCGCCTCCATTCCGACGGCGGTGGTGAGTTTCTCAACCGCACCCTCTCCTCCTACTGCTCAACCCATGGCATCCAGCAGACTCATACCCTTCCCCACTCCCCTCAGCAGAACGGTGTTGCTGAGAGTCGCATTCGTGAGATCACCAAGACGGCCCGCTGCCTCCTCACTCATGCCTCCACGCCCCCTTCTCTTTGGGGCTATGCCCTTGTCCATGCTGCTCTCCTTACTAATCTTTACCCACATCCTCAACGCCAGTCTGTCACTCCCACTGAGCTCTGGGCTAGCACCAAGCCAGATGCTGCCATTCTTCGTATCTGGGGTTGCAAGGCATATGTCCTCATCCCCCCACCTGACCGCTCTCGGCAGGCAGGAAAGCTCGCCTCCAAGGCCATTGAGTGTGTCTACCTTGGCCACGCTCGCTCTGTCCCTGGTTACCTCTTCCTTCACCCGTCCTCAGGCCGCCTCCTACAGAGCCGTGACGTGGTGTTCGATGAGAGCATCCCGTTCTATCATTCTGTTCCGCCTTCCGACCCACTTCCTCCTCTCTCCCGCCCCCTCACCTGGGCTGATGCTGTCATTCCCCCACTCCTTCCCCAGGCTCCCCTCCTTCCTCCAAATCCTGCTCCTCCCCCTCCTCCTTCCTCAGGTGACATTTACGACCCAGCTGTCCCTGACTCCCCTGCTCACTCTGCCTCATCGCACCAGCACCAGCAGCAGCAGCAGCAGCAGCAGCAGCAGCAGCAGCAGCAGCAGCAGCAGCAGCAGCAGCAGCAGCAGCAGCAGCAGCAGCAGCAGCAGCAGCAGCAGCAGCAGCAGCAGCAGCAGCAGCAGCAGCAGCAGCAGCAGCAGCAGCAGCAGCAGCAGCAGCAGCAGCAGCAGCAGCAGCAGCAGGAGGTGCAGCAGCGGATGGAGCAGCAGCAGCAGCAGCAGCAGCAGCAGCAACCGCAGGCAGTGCAGCAACAGCAGCCGCAGCAGGAGGTCCAGCAGCAGCACCAGCAGCAGCCACAGCAGCAGCCGCAGCAGCAGCAGCAGCAGCAGCCACTGCAGCAACCTCATCGGCATCGCCGCACCATCTCTCCGTTCATCCTCCCACGCATCCACACTCGCTCTGACGGCCCACTCATAGGCCATCCATGGGGTTGGCCAACACCACCCCCACCCTCCCTTCCCTTCATCGAGGACTCCCATGAGGAGCTCATTGGCGTTCAGCAACAAACACCTTCCCTCACGCCTCTCTACCCGGGCTTCCTTGGCCTCCTTTTCCTTGGCATCGCTACCGCTCCCACCAGATTCACTCCGTCCAACTTCCTTGAGGCCATCACCTGCCCCGATGCTGCCAAGTGGATCCAGGCTATCTTTGCTGAATGCGAGGCCTTCATCCGCAATGCCTCATTCGTTAACATTGTCCCCTCTCCTGACGAGGTCATTGTTGAAGGCCTGTGGGTGTTCCGAGTGAAGCAGCTGCCGGGTGAGGAGCCGGTCTACAAGGCCCGGTATTGTGCCAAGGGCTTCACCCAAACCCATGGCATCGACTACTGGGAGACATTCTCTCCCACTGCCAAGCTCCCAACTCTCCGTGCCATCCTCGACTATGCTGTTCGCATTGGCATGGAGATTGCCTCGATGGATGTCTCCAACGCCTTCCTGCAAGGCGAGCTCCAGGAGCGGGTCCTCTTGCGGCGGCCTCCAGGCTTTCATGCAGCCTTCCCTGCCAACACAGTCTGGGAGCTGCGCCGCCCGGTTTATGGCCTCAAGCAGGCTCCTCGCGATTGGCACAACAAGCTGGCCGCCACTCTGCAGTCCTTGGGGTTCCATGCCTCTCAGTCTGATGCCAGCCTTTTCCTTCGCTCCTCTCCCACCCGCTTCTTCATCCTGGTGTATGTCGACGACATGATCCTGTTCGCTGACGATGCTGCCGCCATGCAGCAAGTGAAGGACGCCCTGCATGCTCGCCTCAAGTGCAAGGACCTGGGTGAGCTCAAGCACTATCTGGGCATGACCATCACCCGGGACCGCGCATCACGCACCATTACCCTCTCTCAGTCCTTCTACATCGACCAAGTCTTGCAGCCGTTCGACATGGCGCAGGCCAAGCCGGTTACCACTCCCCTGCAGACTGACCACCAGCTTGCCCCTCCTCCTGCTCCCTCCTCCTCTGACCATCCTTACGCTGAGCTCGTCGGTTCGCTGATGTACGCTATGATGTGCACCCGCCCCGACCTTGCCTACCCCATCAGTGTTCTTGCTCGCTTCGTCGGTACCGGTCGTCACACTGATGAGCACTGGGCTGCAGCGAAGCGGGTACTCCGCTACCTCCGTGGTACCAAGGACTATGTCCTCACCCTCGGAGGCTCTTCTCCTCCCCTCCTCTCTGGCTTCAGTGACTCCTCCTGGGCTGACTCCCAGCCGGATCGCCGCTCCTCTCAAGGCTACGGCTTCACCCTTGGCAGCGGCCTCATCAGCTGGCGCTCCACTCGCTCCTCCTCCATCGCCCTCTCATCCTGCGAGGCTGAGCTCTATGCTTGCACCATGGCCGCTCAGGAGGCTCGCTGGCTCACCTTCCTCCTTGCTGAGATCGGTGCTCCTCAGCGCTGTCCCACCCTCTGGTGCGACAACGCCAGCACCATCCATCTCACAAAGGACCCTGTCTTCCATGGCCGCTCCAAGCACATTGCACTCCGCTACTTCTTCGTTCGGGAGTTGGTCCAGCAAGGTCACTTGGTGGTCCGCAAGATCGCTGCAGAGGCCAACTTGGCCGACATCTTCACCAAGGCCCTCCCGAAGACCGCGCAGTCTGCCCTTCTCCGCCTTCTCAGCCTTGGGCCCCGCCCCCCTTCCTGATTCTGGGGTTGTCCATTATATATACACTAGCTTTGCATGCTATGGGGTTGTGTTAGAATATACCATCCTATGCTAGTTGTGTATATTGTGTTTACATCCCTAGTTGGGTGTACACCTGTGTTGGGGTATCAATCCAACCCAATTGTGGTTGGAGCCCCCAAACACAAGGACCACAATTGTGGGGGCACCACAAGTGGGTTGGCTAAAACACTGGTGGTACACCATACTTGGACCACCTCCAACTGGTGGTCAACCACATTTGGAAGGATCCTCCCTCCCTTCTGATTGGTCCTAACCCCCTTTTCCCTTCCAACCTTCCCTTCCTCGCTCATCCCTCTCTTCCTATGTAATGCCTTTGCTTCATCAATAAACTGAACCTTTCTGTTTCTAACAGTCTCATGTCGCTCTTTACCGCTCTCATGTCCCTGTTTACCTCTTATATGTCGCTGGTAACCTCTCTCATGTCGCTCTTCACCTCTTACATGTCGCTGGTTACCTCTCTCATGTCGCAGTTTACCTCTCTCATGTCGCTGGTTACCTCTCTCATCTCGCTGGTTACCTCTCTCATGTCGCTGGTTACCTCTCTTTTATCGCTGGCTACCTCTCTGATGTCGCTGTTTACCTCTCTAATGTCGCTGTTTCCTCTCTCATGTCGCTGCTTACCTGTCTCATGTAGCTGTTTACCTCTCTCATGTCGCTGGTTACCTCTCTCATATCGTCCTTTGCCTTTCTAACATCGCTGTTTACCTTTCTCAAATCGCTGTATCCCTCTCTCATGTCGCTGGTTACCTCTCTCATGTCGCTGTTTACCCCTCTCATGTCGCTAATTACTTCTTTCATGTCGCTGGTTACCTCTCTCATGTCGCTGGTTACCTCTCTCCTGTCACTGGTTACCTATCTCATGTCACTGGTTACCTCTGTCGTGTCGCTGTTTCCCTCTCACATGTCTTCAGTTACCACTCTCATATCGCTGGTTACCACTCTTATGTCGCTGGTTACCTCTCTTCTGTCGCTGGTTACCTCTCTCATGTCGCTGGTTACCTCTCTCATGGCGCGGTTTTCCTCTCTCATATCCGTGCTTACCTCTCTTATGTCGATTGTTTCCTCTCTCATGTCGCTGGTTACCTCTCTCATTTTGCTGTTAATCTCTATCATGTCGTTGTTTACCTCTCTGACGTCGCTGTTTACCTCTCCCGTGTCGTTGTTTGCCTCTCTTATATCGCTGGTTACCTCTCTTATGTTGCTGATTGCCTCTCTCATGGCGTTTCTTACCTCGCTCATCTTGCTGGTTACCTCATGTTGCAGGTTACCTCTCTTCTGTCGCTGGTTACCTCATGTCGCTGTTTACCTCTCTCATGTCGCTGTATACCTCTCTGATGTCGCTGGTTACCTCACTTATGTCGCTAATTACTTCGTTCAAGTCGCTGGTTACCACTCTCTTGTCGCTGGTTACCTCTCTCATGTGGCTAGTAACCTCTCTCATGTCGCAGTTTACCTATCTCGTGTCGCTGTTTACCTCTTTCATATCCCTGGTTACGTCTCTCATGTCGCTGGTTACCTCTCTTATGTCGCTAGTTGCCCCTCTCATGTCGTTGCTTACCTCTCTCATGTCGCTGGTAACTTCTCTCATGTCGCTGGTTACCTCTATTTTGTCGCTGGATACCTCTCTCATGTTGCTGTTAACCTCTCTCATGTCGCTGGTAACCTCTGTCATTTCTCTGGTTACCTCTCTCATGTCGCTGGTCACCACTCTCATGTCGCTGGTTACCTCTATCATGTTGCTGGGTACCCCTCTCATGTCCTTGTTTGCTTCTCTCACGTCGCTGTTTACCTCTCTCATGTCGTTGTTTACCTCTCTCATCTCGCTGCTTACCTCTCTCATGTCGCTGTTACCTCTCTCATGATACTGGTTACCGCTCTCATGTCGCTGGTTACCTCTCACATGTTGGCTGGTTACCTCTCTCATGTCGCTGCTTACCTCTCTCATGTCGCTGGTTACCTCTCTCATAACACTGGTTACCTCTCTCATGTCGCTGGTTACCTCTCACATGTTGCTGGTTACCTCTCTGATGTCGCTGGTTACTTGTCACATATCTCTGTTTAGCTCACTTAAGTCGCAGTTTACCTCTCTCATGTCGCTAGTTACCTCTCTAATGTCGCTGCTTACCTGTCTCATGATGCTGTTTACCTCTCTCAAATCGCTGGTTACCTCTTTCATGTCGCTGGTTTCCTCTCTCATGTCGCTGGTTAGCTGTCTCATGTCACTGTTTACCTCTCTCATGTAACTGGTCACCTCTCTGATGTCGCTGGTTACCTTTCTCATGTCGCTGTTAACCTCTCTCATGTCGCTGGTTACTTGTCTCATATCTCTGTTTAACTCTCTCAAGTCGCCGTTTTCCTCTCTCATGTCGCTGGTTACCTCTGTCATGTCGCTGGTTACCTATCTCATGTCGCTGTTTTCCTCTCTCTTGTTGCTGTTTACCTCTCTGAATTCCCTGTTTACCTCTCTCATGTCGCTGTTTACCTCTCTCATGTCTCTGTTTACCTCTCTCATGTCGCTGTTTACCTGTCTCATTTCGCTGTTACCTCTCTTATGACATTGTTTACCTGTCTCATGTTGCTGGTTACCTCTCTCATGTCGCTGGTTGCCTCTCTTATGTCGTTGTTTACCACTCCCATTTTCGTTGGTTACCTCTCTCATGTCGCTTGTTGCCTCTCTCATGTCGCTCTATACCTCTCTCATGTCGCTTTTTGCCACTCTCATGTCGCTGGTTTCCTTTCTCATATCGCTGGTTGCCTCTCTCATCTCGCTGGTTGCTTGTCTCATATCTCTGTTTACACTATATGCAGGCCAATCTTGGGATACAAAAAAAAGCTTCACATTTGATGAAACTACTATCGTTAACAGTAAAAAGCAGATATAACCAATGACTGTGCATGTGAACAATTAGTTCCAGGCGGAAGCAGCAACTTGAACAACCCTTAAACTAGTACCTGGTCCACCGCCCTTTAGCCCTAATCACTGCTTTCACCCTCCTGGGCATGCTGTTGATCGAATTGGAGCACACCTCTGATGGGATCTTCTCCCACTCCTCTTGTATACGCTCCCACAGGTCCACCATACCATTAGGAGGTGTCTCATGCTTACCCAGCTCCCTTTCAAGATGAGCCCAAAGATGCTCAATGGGGTTCAGATCAGGAATTCCTGCCGGCCACTCTAGGACCCCATACTCCTGCTCCTGAAGCCACTGCTGCACCACGCGGGACTTATGCTTGGGGTCGTTGTCATGCTGGAAGATCACATCCGAGGGGGTTAGCTTGTAAAAGTCGATGGTATTCTTCAGCTCGTCTTGCAAAATGCTCAGATACAGCGGCCCGTCCATCCGACCATCGATTTTGCACATGAAACCCGCCCCCTCAAACGTCATACATCCCCAGATCATCAAGCCGCCGCCCCCGTGTTTGACGGTTTGCTTGATCTGGTGGTGTTGGAGAGTCATACCTCCACGAACCCAGGCGTACGCGCGGCCGTAAGAGCAGAACCGGCAGTGTAAGAGCAATACTTTCCGCCAGTGTAAGATCGCTGGTTACCTCTCTCATGTTGCTGTTTACCTCTCACATATCGCTGCTTACCTCTCTGATGTCGCTGGTTACCTCTCTTATATCGCTAATTACTTCGTTCATGTTGCTGGTTACCTCTCTCATGTCGCTTGTTACCTCTCTCATGTAGCTGGTTACCTCTCTCATGTCGCTGGTTACTTCTCTCATGTCGCTGGTTACCTCTCTCATATCGCTGGTTACCTCTCTCATGTCGCTGGTTACCTCTCTTTTTTGTCGCTGGTTACCTCTCTCATGTCGCTGGTTACCTCTCTTTTTTGTCGCTGGTTACCTCTCTCATGTTGCTTGTTACCTCTCTCATGTTGCTTGTTACCTCTCTCATGTCGCTGTTTACCTCTATCATGTCACTGTTTACATCTCTAATGTCGCTGTTTCCTCTCTCATGTCGCGGTTTACCACTCTCATGTTGCTGGTTACCTCTCACATGTTGCTGGTTACCTCTCTGATGTCGCTGCTTACCTCTCACATGTTGCTGGTTATCTCACTCATGTCGCTGCGTACCCTACTCATGTCGCTGGTTACCTCTCACATATCGCTGTAAACCTCTATCATGTAGCTGTTTAACTCTCTAATGTCGCTATTTCCTCTCTCATGTCGCGGTTTACCTCTATTATGTCCCTGGTTACCTCTCCCATATCGCTGTCAACCTCTATCATGTTACTGTTTACCTTTCTCATGTCGCTGTTTACCTCTCTCAGGTCGCTGGTTACCTGTCACATGTTGCTGGTTACCTCTCTCATATCGTTGTTTGCCTCTCTCATGTCACTGTTTACCTCTCTCATGTCGCTGGTTACCTCTCTCATGTCGCTGGTTACCTCTCTCATGTCGCTGGTTACCTCTCTTTTTTATCGCTGGTTACCTCTCTCATATCGCTGTAAACCTCTATCATGTAGCTGTTCAACTCTCTAATGTCGCTGTTTCCTCTCTCATGTCGCGGTTTATCTCTCTTATGTCCATGGTTACCTCTCCCATCTCGCTGTTAACCTCTATCATGTTACTGTTTACCTTTTTCATGTTGCTGTTTAGCTCTCTCAGGTCGCTGGTTACCTGTCACATGTTGCTGGTTACCTCTCTCATATCGTTGTTTCCCTCTCTCGCGTCGCTGTTTACCTGTCTGATGTCGTTGTTTACCTCTCTCATGTCGCTGGTTACCTCTCTCATATCGCTGGTTACCTCTCTCATGTCGCTGTTTACCTCTATCATGTTGCTGTTTACCTCTCTAATGTCGCAGTTTCCTCTCTCATGTCGCTGGTTACCTCTTACATGTTGCTGGTTACCTCTCATGTCGTTGTTTACCTCTCTTACGTTGCTCGTTACTGCTCTCATATTGCTATTTACCACTTTCATGTCACAGATTACCTCTCTCATGTTGCTGGCTACCTCTCTCATGTCGTTGTTTACCTCTCACATGTTGTTGGTTACCTCTCTCATGTCGCTGGTTACCTCTCACATGTTGCTGGTTACCTCTCTCATGTCGCTGCTTACCTCTCACATGTCGCTGGTTGCCTCTCTTATGACACTGCATGCCTCTTTCATGTCGATGTTCACTTCTCTCAAGTCGCAGTTTACCTCTTTCATGTCGCAATTTACATCTCATGTCGCAGTTTACCTCTCTCACGTTGCTGGTTACCTCTCTCATATCGCTGGTTACCTCTCCCATTTCGCTGGTTACCGCTCTTTTTTGTCGCTGGTTACCTCTCTCATGTCGCTGGATACCTCTCTCATGTCGCTGTTTACCTTAATCATGTCGCTGCTTACCTCTATCATGTTGCTGTTTCCTCTCTCATGTCGCGGTTTACCACTCTCATGTCGCTGGTTACCTCTCACATGTTGCTGGTTACATCTCTGATGTCGCTGCTTATCTCTGACATGTTGCTGGTTACCTCACTCATGTCGCTGCTTACCCTTCTCATCTCGCTGGATACCTCTCTCATATCACTGTTTACCTCTATCATGTAGCTGTCTAACTCTCTAATGTCGCTGTTTCCTCTCTCATGTCGCTGTTTACCTCTCTTATGTCCCTGGTTACCTCTTTCATGTCGCTGTTAACCTCTCTCATGTCACTGTTTACCTCTCTCAGGTCGCTGGTTACCTGTCACATGTTGCTGGTTACCTCTCTCATATCTTTGTTTGACTCTCTCACGTCGCTGTTTACCTCTCTGATGTCGTTGTTTACCTCTCTAATTTCGCTGGTTACCTCTCTCATGTTGCTGTTTACCTCTATCATGTTGTTGTTTACCTCTCTAATGTCGCTGTTTCCTCTCTCATGTCCCTGGTTACCTCTCTCATATCGCTGGTTACCTCTCTCATTTCGCTGGTTACTTCTGTCATGTTGCTGGTTACCTTTCTTTTTTGTCGCCGGTTACCTATCTTTTTTGTCGCTGGTTACCTCTCTCATGTCGCTATTTACCTCTATCATGTCACTGTTTACATCTCTAATGTCGCTGTTTCCTCTCTGATGTTGCGGTTTACCTCTCTTCTGTCCCTGGTTACCTTTCCCATGTCGCTGTTAACCTCTATCATGTTACTATTTACCTTTTTCATGTCGCAGTTTCCTCTCTCATGTCGCTGGTTACCTCTTACATGTTGCTGGATACCTCTGATGTCGTTGTTTACGTCGCTCGTTACTGCTCTCATGTTGCTGTTTACCTCTTTCATGTCACATGTTACCTCTCTCATGTTGCTGGCTACCTCTCTCATGTCGTTGTTTACCTCTCACATGTTGCTGTTTACCTCTCTCATGTCACTGGTTACCTCTCACATGTTGCTGGTTACCTCTCTTATGTCGGTGCTTACCTCTCACATGTCGCTGGTTACCTCTCTCATGACACTGCATACCTCTCTCATATCTTTGTTTGACTCTCTCACGTCGCTGTTTACCTCTCTGATGTCGTTGTTTACCTCTCTCATGTCGCTGGTTACCTCTCTCATGTCGTTGTTTACCTCTATCATATTGCAGTTTGCCCCTCTAATGTCGCTGTTTCCTCTCTCATGTCGCTGGTTACCTCTTACATGTTGCTGGTTACCTCTCATGTCGTTGTTTACCTCTCTTACGTCGATCGTTACTGCTCTCAGGTTGCTGTTTACCTCTCTCATGTCGCTGGTTACCTCTCTCATGCCGCTAATTTCTTCTTTCATGTCGCTGGTTAACTCTCTCATGTCGCTGGTTACCTCTCTCATGTTGCTGGATACCTCTCTCATGACGCTAGTTACCTCTTTCATGTCGCTGTTTACTTCTCTCATGTCGCAGCTTACCTCTCTAACATTGCTGTTTACCTCTTGCATGTGGTTGTTTACCTCTCTCATGTCGCTGGTTACCTCTCTCATATCGCTGGTTGCCTCTTTCATGTCGTTGCTTACATCTCTCATGTCGCTGGTTACCTGTCTCACGTTGCTGGTTACCTCTATTATGTCGCTGTTTACCTCTCTCATGTCGCTGTTAACCTCTATCATGTCACTCTTCACCTCTCTTATGTGGCTGTTTACCTGTCTCATGTCGCTGCTTACCTCTCTCATGTCGCTGCTTACCTCTCTCATGTCGCTGATTACCTCTCTCATGTCGCTGTATACCTCTCCCATGTCGCTGGTTTCCTCTCTTATGACGCTGGTTACCTTTTATTTTGATGTTTCCATCTCTCATGTCGCAGTTTACCTTTCTCATGTCGCAGTTTACCCCTCTCACGTTGGTGTTTACCTCTCGCATGTCGTTGTTTACCTCTCTCATGTCGCTGGTTACCTCTCTTATGTCGCTGATTGCCTCTCTCATGTCGTTGCTTAGCTCTCTTATGTTGCTGGTTACCTCATGTCCCTGGTTACCTCTCTTATGTCGCTGGTTACCTCTCTCATGTTGCTGTTACCTCTCTCATGTCGCTGTTTACCTCTCTCATGTCGCTGGTTACCTCTCTCATGTTGCTGGATACCTCTCTCATGACGCTAGTTACCTCTTTCATGTCGCTGTTTACTTCTCTCATGTCGCAGCTTACCTCTCTAACATTGCTGTTTACCTCTTGCATGTGGTTGTTTACCTCTCTCATGTCGCTGGTTACCTCTCTCATATCGCTGGTTGCCTCTTTCATGTCGTTGCTTACATCTCTCATGTCGCTGGTTACCTGTCTCACGTTGCTGGTTACCTCTATTATGTCGCTGTTTACCTCTCTCATGTCGCTGTTAACCTCTATCATGTCACTCTTCACCTCTCTTATGTGGCTGTTTACCTGTCTCATCTCGCTGCTTACCTCTCTCATGTCGCTGCTTACCTCTCTCATGTCGCTGATTACCTCCCTCATGTCGCTGTATACCTCTCCCATGTCGCTGGTTTCCTCTCTTATGAAGCTGGTTACCTCTTATTTTGATGTTTCCATCTCTCATGTCGCAGTTTACCTTTCTCATGTCGCAGTTTACCCCTCTCACGTTGGTGTTTACCTCTCGCATGTCGTTGTTTACCTCTCTCATGTCGCTGGTTACCTCTCTTATGTCGCTGATTGCCTCTCTCATGTCGTTGCTTAGATCTCTTATATTGCTGGTTACCTCATATTGCTGGTTACCTCTCTTATGTCGCTGGTTACCTCTCTCATGTTGCTGTTACCTCTCTCATGTCGCTGTTTACCTCTCTTATGTCGCTGGTTACCTCTCTTATGTCGCAAATAACTTCGTTCATGTCGCTGGTTACCTCTCTCATGTCGCTTGCAACCTCTCTCATGTAGCTGGTTACCTCTCTCATGTCGCTGGTTACCTCTCTCATGTCGCTGGTTACCTCTCTCATGTAGCTGGTTACCTCTCTCCTGTCGCTGGTTACCTCTCTCATTTCCCTGGTTACCTCTCTCATGTTGCTGGTTACCTCTCTAATTTCGCTGGTTGCCTTTCTCATGTCGTTGCTTACCTCTCTCATGTCGCTGGTTACCTCTCTCATGTCGCTGGTTACCTCTCTTTTGTCGCTAGTTACCTCTCTCATGTTGCTGTTCACCTCTCTCATGTCGCTGGTTACCTTTTACATGTTGCTGGTTACCTCTCTCATGTCGCTGCTTACCTCTCACATGTCGCTGGTTACGTTTCTCATGACGCTGCATACCTCTTTCACGTCGATGTTTACTTCTTCCATGTCGCAGTTTACCTCTCTCATCTTGCAGTTAAACTCTCTCACGTTGCTGTTTACCTCTCTCATGTCGTTTTTTACCTCTCTCATGTCGCTGGTTACCTCTCTCATGTTGCTGGTTGCCTCTCTCATGTCGTTGCTTACCTCTCTCATGTCGCTGGTTTCCTCTCTGATGTCGCTGGTTACCTCTCTTATCTCGCTGGTTACCTCTCTCATGTTGCTGTTTACCTATATCATGTCGCTGTTTACCGCCCTTATGTCGCTGTTTCCTCTCTCATGTCGCTGTTTACCTCTCTCATGTCCCTGGTTACCTCTCTTATGTCCATGGTTACCTCTCTCATGTTGCTGCTAACCTCTATCATGTCGCTGTTTACCTCTCTCAGGTCGCTGGTTACCTCTCACATGTTGCTGGTTACCTCTCTCATGTCGTTGTTTGCCTCTCTCACGTCGATGTTTACCTCTCTCATGTCGTTGTTTACCTCTCTCATGTCGCTGGTTACCACTCTCATGTCGCTCATTTCCTCTCTCATATCGCTGTTTACCTATATCATGTGGCTGTTTTGTTGGTTACAGAAGGCTATAAGCAGATGATTCAATGGCTCCTTGGAAATTTCTGCAGCACTTCGTTATGACGCCCAGAAAACTCGCGACCTTCGAAAAGCTATATCCAAAACTCCAACCGGTGAAACGATCTGAACATCAGATATGTTGTAGCTTGCAGCGTCAGCTTTCCAATGAAAGTTGAATCACTCGATTCCGTAGCTTAACGAGCGAGCTATGGCGTTTGGCGCACTGGGGGGTAATCTGCTCTAGGAGAAGTTGACAATCCTCAGAGTCACAATGATTGAAGCTTACAAGTTCAGAGGCATGATGGAAAGGGCATTGAAGCACAGTTGGAAGGTAGGGATGGAGGGGAAGGATGAAAGGGAAGGACCCTGGAGGCCCATGGTCAAGAACATGACAAGAGTCAAAGTCTTGACTCCCCATCCTCAGGTTCAGCCAGCCTGGCAAGACAAAATTCACACTGTACTAGGTTGGCCTCCAAACCCCAAATGCTGCAGCTGCAGGGTGGGGACAAAAGTCCCACACATGCTGGTCCCTCCTCGTTATAGGGCTCTCCAACTTTGGTGTAGCAGCTGACAAGGACTTCCAATGAGTTGTAACAAATCCATCAAACATTTCTTCGTAACTTCTTCATATGTGCTCCGATTCCAACAATTCTTGGCTCGTTGGAATGTGCTCGATGTCATGCACAAACCAAGCACATCTGCACAAGCACAAGACGAACATGCAAAGACATGCAAACCCAACAAACCATACAAACAATGTAGCACACAAAACACATGCAACGAAATGATGCGAACAGACGACAGGATGACGTGCAAACGAATATGCACCAACACACTCCCCCTCAGACTGTCGGCTTGTTTCGCCATCTCTAGTTCATGGACATTCCCGCCATTCTCGCACAGCGCCAGTGTGGCTCTTCAGCTAGCCGCTTGGTAAGGAAGTCGGCTGGCTGTTGCTGAGTTTTCACGTAGATCGGATCCAGTGTCCCAAGCTTCACCTCCTTCCGCAGCCAATGCCACTTGATCCTCATGTGCTTGTTCAACCCATGAAGAACTGCATTGCGTGCCATGGCAATGGCTCCCTTGCTGTCACTGAACAGAGGTGTCGCACAAGTCTGTTCATGGCCGATCTCCTTCAAGAGCCTCCTTAGCCAAATGATTTCTTTTGCTGCATGAAACATCGCCATGTACTCAGATTCCACTGACGATAGTGCCGTTTCAGACTGCTTCTTGGACCTCCAACTTACAGGCCCACCTCCCACCATGCAGATGTATCCACCAACTGATGATGAATCCTCATGCTCAGAAGCCCACGTGGCATCAGCAAAACAGGAAAGGAACACCTTTCCTTCTCCGAGCTGCTCCCCCTTCTCTTGAAGGACTTCAACTCCTTTTTGCCTGAGTTGAGCAGAGGCTGAATACTGTACTCCCACTGTAGGGTATGACTTGAGGTAGCGCATCACTCTCTCCGCTGCACCACACTGCTCTTCTGTTGGATTTTGCACTACTCGAGCCAGCTGTCCCACAGCAAAGCTGATGTCAGGCCGAGTATGCACAGCAGCGTAGAGTAGGCTCCCGACCATGGATTGGAATTGCCTCTGGTCTTCACTTTCAACTCCTTCTCCTTCAGCTGCCTTTATGAGTTTGAACTCGGAAGGCAAAGGTGTAACCACTTCCCGTTCTTCCTGCAGAGAGTACTTCTCAGCCAAGGTGTTGATGTACTGTCCCTGATGCAGCTTGAGCCAGCCACGTTCAGTATCCCGCTCTATGTGCATTCCCAGGTAGTACCTTGCCTCTCCAAGTGACTTGCACTTGAACTGCTCTGTGAGCTTCCGCTGCACCCCATCGATCTCCTTGTCACTGCTGCTGAAGAGCAGGATGTCATCCACGTACACCAGCAGAAGCACAAGCGACTCCCCCTCGCCCATCAGGAATAGGCTCTCGTCGCATGCACTCGCACGGAATCCAATCCCTTCCAGTGCACTGGCCAGCCTGTTGTACCAGCATCTCGGGGCCTGCTTCAAGCCATAGATGGCCTTGTTAAGTTTGCAGACACGACCGGTTCCATCCTCATAGCCAGGTGGTTGAACCATGTACACCTCTTCCACAATGCCGTACAGAAAAGCGGTTACGATGTCCATCTGCTTCACCTTCCATTTGCGCACAGCAGCTACCGCCAGCAGCACACGTAGCGTTGGAGACTTAGCAGTTGGGGCAAACACTTCTTTGTAATCTTCTTTCTCTTTCTGCTGAAACCCCTTTGCCACCAGCCTGCTCTTGTAAACTGATGGCTCTCCTTTCTCATCCGTCTTGATTTTTGCCAGCCACTTGCACTGTATTGCCTTCTTCCCATTTGGCAAGTACACCAGGTCCCATGTGTGATTCTCCATCTGGCTGTTGTACTCTGCATCTCTTGAAACGAGCCACTTCCCCCGTTGAGGCCCGGCTAGCGCATGATCCATGCTCGGAGGTTGTATTGGTGCGTAAAAGCAGTATGCAGGCTCCTCGTCATCTGACTCTTGGTCATCACCCAAGAACAGCACTGCATCTTCGCCTTGAGCCTGTTCCTGCTGCTCAGTTGTGGCTCCTCCACTTGTAGAGCTCAGCAGCTTTCTCGTTGCCATTCTGGTACGTGCAGGGTAGATGGTTGGATTTACCCATTCTTTCACCTTCACCCAATCCTTTGTCCCCCCACCAATCTGTTTCCTTCGCTTTGGCAGACTTGGTTACCTCTCTAATTTCGCTGGTTGCCTTTCTCATGTCGTTGCTTACCTCTCTCATGTCGCTGGTTACCTCTCTCATGTCGCTGGTTACCTCTCTTTTGTCGCTAGTTACCTCTCTCATGTTGCTGTTCACCTCTCTCATGTCGCTGGTTACCTTTTACATGTTGCTGGTTACCTCTCTCATGTCGCTGCTTACCTCTCACATGTCGCTGGTTACGTTTCTCATGACGCTGCATACCTCTTTCACGTCGATGTTTACTTCTTCCATGTCGCAGTTTACCTCTCTCATCTTGCAGTTAAACTCTCTCACGTTGCTGTTTACCTCTCTCATGTCGTTTTTTACCTCTCTCATGTCGCTGGTTACCT